>JACXGI010015751.1:0-16961 GCA_016801175.1 Esox masquinongy | reverse complement strand
GGGTGTCTGACAGCACAAGGACAAAAGAAGTGTCAATGCAAGTCGAGCAGGCCGTCATTACACAGATACATATATTCCTGTCCGTGTTTTATTCTGTAATACAGGGCACAGCTGTAAAAGAGACATAGGAACCATTCCGAAAAATCTTCTTTTGTGGAAGTAGTCACAGTGAACTGTAGGAAGGAACCTGCTCACCAGCAATGTTCAGATACGCTGCGGAGAACAGGCTGGTGTACCTTATAAACCACCCGTTGACCGTATACTCACTATAAAAAACGGAACTTCAGCTGGAAACAATTGCAGAAGCCACCTTGACATTCAAAGCAAAACGATGTTGCCTTTATTTGAGCAATAGCTTGGAAGCCAGGCAGTCTAGCCATGGGGGGGGGCATCAGCCCCAGGACCACAGTCTGGAGTGACTAAACCACAAGGATGCATGACGTTGCGTCTTTTGATTGACTTCATGTTTACTTGCTGTGACCTGTAGCTATTCGCCAGCGTAGAGCAAAGCTATGGCTCCGTGAACCCTGGGGAGAGCCAGTGCTGCTTGGCCACCAACAAGGCACTTCATGTGGACAGTCTGGGCAGTCGCTTCAGTGGTTGTGTTGAAGTCTGTTCCCATGGGGAAGTGATTTGAATCTTGAACTGGAGTGTTTACGATGCCGTGTTCTACACTGTCTGCTGGAGTTGCAGCGGGAGGATTTCCCATGATGACGAGGGCACACCTGGCAACTGGGAGGGAGTCATTTTAACGGCCGGTCAGAGGGGGCAATGTATCCCGTCGGTGAAGTGATTTGTCCAATCATAACACTACTTGTGGATTCTCAGGGCTAAACTTCGCCGTGGCCTCTCCTCTCCCTTTCTCTCTCTTTCTCCCTCACTCTCTTTCTCTCTCTCTTACTCCCTCACTCTCTCTCTCCTTCTCTCTCTCTCTCCCTCACTCTCTCTCTCACTTTCTCCCTCTCTCTCCCTCTCCACAATTGTGGTCAAAATTCCCAGGACCACCCGCACATCAAAACATTTAGGCCTCTCTAAAAGTTGCTTTGAATAAAAATGTTTTCCAAAATACATGATTTAAAAAAGTACTGTATTTTTAAAATTTTATTGCCTATACTTTTCCTTTACTATTCAGTAATTAACCGTAACACATTAAATGTCAATCTTTGTCTATAGTCACAATTCATATGCTGTGCTTTGGCCAAAACTGATGTTCTTCCCCCTTCAAACCTATTCTAATTATTAAAGAAATTATTTCTACAACATTGATTTTTAATGAGGTCCCTGTGTTTTGGAAGCTAGCGGCGTGTATAGTATAAAACAGAAAAACAATAAGTGGGGACAGAAGAGCAGGTCTCTCGTGTCGGACGCCCAAGGCTCGGTCTGATCCTAGTGTCCAGTTCCACACAATCCACCCCCGCGCTGCTGACCCCTGGAAAGACTGTCACTGGCTGGACACTGTGGAGGCCCAGAGGTGCTAATGAGACACCGGCAGGGCTTTGAACGTCTCAGGTTCCGTGTAAACAGGCTGTGTGGTGAAGGAAAGGGTTTAGTGTGTCGGATAAGAACTGAGACAAGTGGTTCTGGACTAAGTGTCGTCCACCTGAGCTGAAACGGGTCGCACTCTGGTCCAGTCACCATAGCTACAATGGGATATTCTGCCTGCTACACTGGGAATAGATGCAAAGCAACTTTTTAATTTGTTTTTTTCAACACTCAATAGAATAATAGGCACGTCAGCCATTGAAAATCAAATCTATTCATTCCCTGAAATAGGTGGTGGGTGATGACTGTAGTCTCGCACGGCAACAGGACACAAACAAATATGGTGAGGAATGTATCTGACCTCAAATCCGTAACCAGCAGTAACCACAATAAGCAAACAAAAGAAAACCAAACACTTCCAGTCCCATTGTTGCCAAGCTTGATGTGCTAGCTAGCTGCAGGATTTGAGTCCTCTCAGCCGCTTTAAAACAAAACAGCTCAGCTGGCCCAATGCTAAGTGCTTGTTTCTGGTGACAGTGACGACTAGATATCATTATTAGACGCATTTAGCGTCTGGAGTGGACAGGGAACATAAATATCAGGCAGCTGGTTAGTCTGGCTAACTATGATTGGACATTAGCAAAGTCAGTCGGTGATTCATTGGTACCAGATTGGGTGAGCGGAGTGGGTTTGGAGCGGTTGCCAAACAAATATTTGCATCCAGTGCATTGGGCAACCTCAGTTTGATGAATGGAAAGAAACACCTGTTACAAAACAAACAGAAAACATAGTGGTGGTGATCCCCATGTATGCAACTGCCCAACACCTTACTGAGACTTTTTATGTGGGGTTTTCCTTGAATTTGTACCTATTGCATTTCTGGGGGTGATCGATAGCAAGTGGGGCACCCCTCCAAATGCTGGAATGTGTGCACTCTTACACAGTATATACAGTATTCATCTGTCACAATGTCGATGTCATGGAGGGTTAGGGTTAGAGACACTGTCATTTCACATTTAAAGCACTTCCGTAACAGTACACATTAGTAATTTGCACTTATTCCAATACAATTTACATAGATTGCATGAATTGATAGATTTGTTTCCATTCAGCTATTGTGAGCAATGCACGCACCCAAAACCTCCCTTCAAGACTGAATTCATAATTGTCTTGCAAAACTGAGTTAGTATTTTTCTTCTCTGAGGCTGTTCTGTTGAGTCTCAATCTTCCAAAATGCTGACAGACTTCATTTTCCTTCTAAACACCAAAGACGTATTTGGTGAATGTGTAAATCAGAATCCTTTGAGGTTCAACCAGAGAGCTATGGCTTCTTTATTCCAGTATTCTCCTTCCCGGCTAGATTTTGAACCATTACCCCATTTAGTGGGAGACTTGCGATGGCTGGGGAATGTGGGACATTACGGGACGTCAATGGGACATCAGGGATATATTCTCTGACAGCTTGCGGTTCTTGTCATTCCCAGGCCAAATTAAAGGAGCGGAAGGAGAACTCGGTCTAGAACACACAGCGAGTTAAATGTGTAACCATTTAGGAGGTTTTTGGTTCCTTGTTATTTATTGGGTTTGATTACACCATCATGTAGTCAAAATCAATGACAAACACAGCCATGCACTGCAAGTCCAAGTGAATGAAAAATACAGGGCCACTTCAAAACATCTTGTGCATGTTGTCTCGTCTGATGAATAATTTGAAGGATTAATACAGTGTGTTGCCAGTTTTTCATTGCATGTCGAAAATGCACATTGTTTACCGAAAAAGAGACTGGAAAAAGATGCGGGGGAAAAAAGACCAGATTGTGTGGCTTGTTTGAACTTTAATGCCAATGTCTCAGTACAATTCGTTGTCACAGTCCAGACAGCACTGTGTGACTGCTTTGTACATAAGTAAGGCCTGAATACAATGCCCTACAGTTTGTTAACAGACCAACTCTTTCCTGTGCCTCTGTCTGTCTCCGTGGTGCGTGCATTTGAACATTTCACACACAGCCGGTTAATAATAACAACTGTCTTGTGGGTCGACAGGAAAATATTTAAGTTTTCCCCCCGAAACACTCAAAAATGTAAAGTTGGCATACCTGGCTAAAGAATATAATTAGTATAATATATATATATATATATATATATATATATATATATATATAGTGACGGAAATCACAATAATCAATAACAAGGAATAAACACACAAGGATATGAATAAACAATGACATGGCTATTATATACAGGGAGGATTAATACAACTTCGGTGTGCAGGTAGTAGGTTTTGGGGTAACCGTGGATGGAAAATAAATGCTAATACTAGCAAAGCATATGATGAGTATGAAGTATGTTTATGTGTGTGTAGACTTGTGTATGTATGATTAAATTGGAATTAATGTGTATTTTTTAATTAGAACATCTAATGGATTTTTCTGTGAATAATTGTAACTTGAGCAACAGCAATGACAAAGATTTAATCTAAAGAAATAAATGGCCATGAGCATGGTCTTTCAGCAAAAAAATTAAAATCTAATGCAGTGCTTTCTCTTGTACACTAAGGACCTGGAAAAACTTTGGAAGGAGATGAGAGGAAAAGAATGTGCAATACAAAATAAATATTTGTGAGTAGCATGCAATGTCCCTCATGCCCGAAAAGGTTGGAGACCCTTGAAAATAAACATTGCTTTGACCAGTTAAACCGAATTCCAGCCCAAGACGGCTACTTTACGTCTGTAAAGAAAACCATCCATTTTGTGGCAAGCAGTCATGGTGGCAAACTGGCTTGACGTTTAAGGCCTGCACCACCTACCTGGGCATAGTATTCCCGATTATGGAACCTAATCTTAACCTGCACTAAATCTGCGTATTGGAATGTCTTAAACTGAATGAGTCCCTGTTGTTAGTCATTAGAAGACTATATTACTTTGTGGGAATATGTCCCACAAGGCCCTGGGGGATTAGAGTTCTAAAAGCTGTCTGCAAAGGCCAAATAGAAGGGCTAACAGAAAGAAACAGAGAGAGAGAGAAGTGGATTTTAGCAGAAACATGTTTCCAAGCTGACAACTTTGAGAACAAGCAGTACAGTAATTGGAAAAGTCTGAATGAGAAGTGCTAAATTTAACAATGAGCATACTTGTTCAATTGCCGATGCAGTCTTGGACTTTCGTTTCCTGAAGTGGTTTTCACCATGAGGTCACGGCATTAAAGAGTTCATAAAGCAAATTTGGTGATTGAGTGCCGTATTGGCAGAGTATGTACGGTGAACACAATATATCTGGGAAAGGTACAGGACAGGGAGAGCAGAGATGTAGCTTAGCATTGTTTGTATAGCCACATTTGCGTACAGTCAATGCTAGCAAATTCCCGTAATGGTCTACGCCTGCGGTCAACTGACTGCATATTACCTTTATTATGGTGTTTCCTTACTTGGAGAACAAGTATGTCACTAATAAACAGTATCTAATGTAGAAGGATTTGGAACCGAAATAAAATGTTCCTGAATGAATCCTTAAAGGCACAATCTGTGGATATTTTCTCAGTCTTTGACGGTTGTCCAACCGTAACCAAAACAAAGATCCATTTTTTGCTTTAACTGTAAAATTGACTTCACATTGAAATTCCGCTTTTAAATACACTACCCAAAATGAACACCAGCAGAGCAGCTTGCTAAGGAACCAGTAAAACAGTAATTTTCTTGTTTGACTGGATAAACATCATACATTTTCATGGGAGAGAGAGACAGAGGAAGAGCGAGGTGAACATCTTGAGTGCTTAGCTTAAAGCACTGAACCACGTCACCTGACATGAATTGAAACAAGTTTATATTATTACTGCCATCATAACTTATATAGTTATAGGCAATACTAGACATTAGGAAGACATTAAAAAGCCATTAACCCATTCTAAGAATTTGAAAATTAACTTTTTTTCTGAAAAAAATAGGTTTTCCTAGTTTCCTTTCTGTCCCTCAAAAAACATTGTTCTTTATCTGTTTTGGGTTCTGTTCTCTGAACCAGATCCGACCCCCGGCATACAGCTGAGAACCTACCTGTTGTGGAGGCAGTATCACATGTTCTGCCACATTAGTGGTTCACCAAAACAGTACCATACAGAGAGACTCCAAATAGATCTGCCACCCTTAATTACAAAGACTTTGCCAGACAACATTAACGCTGATTTACACACCAGCGGTCACTTAAGTCTAACCAGAAGAGAGGCCTGATGAGGTTCTACAGCCACTTCATCATGTGTTCCTCTCCTTGTAACGACTTCCAAATGGCCTCGCATGTCTGAGTATGATTTTCACATCAATTTATTGCATGTAAACCATCAGCCGCATCGACCGAGCGTGAAACCTCCTATCGTTACGACTTCCTGCTCCATCAAACGCAGAAGGAGTTTGTGAAACAGATGGAACTGCCAGAGAGGAAATCTAATGGTTGATTTTAAGGCGTACCGTTGGCTGGTTTGAGTCCGAGTGTATTACATCAGTAAGCCAGGTAACAAATACTGTTAGGTGTGTGTGTGTGTGTGTGTGTGTTTGTGTGTGTATTTTGTTTGAGTAGAGCGTGAAGATGGTAAATCCTGACCAATTGAATCCCACAAACTGTTTTAGCTTACTATTTGCAAATTGTGTTAGAATTGGTGTTACTTTTAGTTTTAGGCATTACAGGTTAGGTTATTGAGGTTAGAGTTAGGTTAAGGTTAGGTTAGGGTAGGGTTTAGGGTAAGGGGATCGGGAACATGGCGACATCAATTTTCTAGTCCCCACAAGGATAGAACAACAAACGTGTCTGTATGTCAGTGACTGGCCAGTTCTTGGGAGCGGTGCCCAGTGGTGGCACAAAAATACATGGCGGACAGTCTCTCACTTTGAATCTGTGTCCTGTACTAACCACAAACATCTATGGCGTTTATCAAAAGACTAATCTACCAATCCGTCAGCACAAAGTGTTTGCCAAGATTGCCTGCTAGGATTTGAGTCATCTCAGCCATTATCTTTTAAACAGCTTAGCCTGCCTATGTCAAAGTCCTCAGGACGATGAGAGCTGCTTGATGTTAATAGATGCAACTAGTGTTGGAAGTGGATGTCTAACATAAATATAAGCCAGATGGTAAGCTTAGCTAGCTGTGATTACACATGGGATAATGACATTTGAGTAGTCAATTTTCAGACATACACTATATTCAATCATGGCTATTTACTTTATTCACTGAACACCATATTGAGGCGATAACTGACAGAAATGTAGCTGAAAACAGATTGTGAAATATACTTTAGATATTATATCATCAATCTATTGAATCATGACTGTCGTGCACTAAATGCATGTAACTCACCAAAAGATGCTGTGACTAAGATTTCTCAAAACTTTAAATATCTTTTCTTTTTCTTGTATTTTACATTGTAAGTGATTTTTTTATCCATTGTACTGTCCAGATGTCACATTGTCATTACGTCCTCATGTTCCATGATTATTCAGTTCTCTCATGTCTCGTAAGTGCCTGCTCAGAAGAATATGCTCTGATAACATACTCCGATTCCTATATTCCAGGTTGTCTTTGTGAATGCTACCAAGGCAGTTTTCAGTTGTATTGCCATGTTAGCTTTGCTGAAAAGGGAAACAGCTATCCACAGACCACAGCCACACAAGCAGTCTTTTGTTCATAACAGGTTTGCTAAACAATGGTGAATAAATTAGTTTCCTCTGTCATACAGTTGTGCTCAAAAGTGTGCATACCCTTGGAGACTTGATAATATATGTACCATTTGTAAAGAAAACATGAGTGAGCAGGCAAAACACGTCTTTTATTTCTTATGGGATTCATATTCAACTGTAGGTTATAACAGAATGGCACAATCATAAAACAAAACATGGCAACAAAGAAAAAAATTAACTGACCCCTGTTCAAAAGTCTGCATACCCTTAGTTCTTAATACTGTGTATTGCCCCCTTTAGCATCAATGACAGCGTGCAGTCCTTTGTAATAGTTGTCTATGAGGCCCCGAATTCTTGCAGGTGGTATAGCAGCCCATTCGTCTTGGCAAAATGCCTCCAGGTCATGCAAAGTCTTTGGTCATCTTGCATGAACCGCACGTTTGAGATCTACCCAGAGTGGCTCGATGATATTAAGGTCAGGAGACTGTGATGGCCACTCCAGAACCTTCACCTTTTTCTGCTGTAACCACTGGAGGGTCAACTTGGCCTTTGTCATTGTCATTGTCATGCTGGAAAGTCCAAGAGCGTCCCATGCGCAGCTTCTGTGCAGAAGAATGCAAATTGTCTGCCAGTATTTTCTGCTAACATGCTGCATTCATCTTGCCATTAATTTTCACAAGATTCCCCATGCCTTTAGAGTTCACACACCCCCAAAACATTGTTGAGCCACCACCATTCTTCACAGTGGGGATGGTATTCTGTTCACTATAGGCCTTGTTGACCCCTCTCCAAACATAGCACTTATGGTTATGATCATTAAGTTCTATTTTGGTCTGGTCATTCCAAATTACATTGTGCCAGAAGCTGTGAGGCGTGTGAAGGTGTTGTCGGGCATATTGTAACCAGGCTTTTTTGTGGCATTGGCGCAGTAAAGGCTTCTTTCTGGCAACTCGACCATGCAGCTCATTTTTGTTCAAGTATCGTCATATTGTTCTCGTTGAAACAACTACATCATCTTTTTCCAGATCAGCCTTTATTTCTCCTGAGGTTACCTGTGGGTTTTTCTTTGTATCCCGAACAATTCTCCTGGCAGTTTTGGCTGAAAACCTTTCTTGGTCTACCTGACCTTGGCTTGGTATCAAGACATCCCCGAATTTTCCACTTCTTAATAAGTGATTGAACAGTACTGACTGGCAAGTGCAAGGCTTTGGATATCTTTTTATATTCTTTTCCATATTTATAAAGATCCATTAACTTGTTACACAGGTCTTTTGACAGTTTTTTTCTTCTCCCCATGGCTCAGTATCTAGCCTGCTCAGTGCATCCACGTGAGAGGTAACAAACTCATTCACTATTTATACACAGACACTAATTGCAATTTAAAAAGCCACAGGTGTGGGAAATTCACCTTTAATCGCCATTTTCACCTGTGTGTGTCACCTTGTGTGTCTGTAACAAGGCCAAACATTCAAGGGTATGTAATCAGGGCCATTTGGGTGATTTGATCAGGGCCATTTGGGTGATTTCTGTTATCATTATGATTTAAAAAGGAGCCAAACAACTGTGTGATAATAACTGGCTTCATATGATCACTATGCTTAAATAAGTATTTTTTGCATGATCAGTCATATTTTCAAAGTCAATGACAAAATCTCACAATTTCTGCCAGGTTATGCAAACTTATGAGCACAACTTTGTCTCTTTGTTTATACCAGGTTGGCTATAAGTGATGAGTATATTCATTTTCTCTGTCATTGGTCCTTTATCTGGTCTGCTTTAAATGTTTTTATGCTGTAGATTATTTAATTATTAACTTACAACTTGCTTTTTAGAGTACTTGACCATATATGTGAACCTAGATAGAGACTCAGACATTAATTTAAACCCTCAAGAGGTTTGTATGTATTACACAGTGCTGTAAAAGTCAAGCAATGAAATCCCTACGATCTCATTGGTGCAGCCCTTCCATTAACAAGCGATTGGCTAAGCAGTCTAAGAGCTGTGCATCAGGCCAAATGATCAGGCAACAGAAAACCTTATTAAGATCACAAGTGGAGCTGCCTCTGCCCTATGTGTGTGTGCGCGTGCGGGTAGCAGAGATGTTTGGCTTTGGGTATAGGTTAAAGAGGGCTTGTTTAAAGAGTTGACATCACTTCTGTTGCACATTTCTCCCATTGTGATGTTGAGTCTTCCTGTTTTTCACAGTGACCATCAAATTCTGAATCTGCCAGTATAAAGCGTTTGCGCATTGCATTGCTGAGGGCCGCAAATCGTGGGATTACATCAGAGTGAGACGTTTCGGGGAGCGAATTCAAGGAAAGAAAGAAAAAACGTTGTAAAGCTCCAACCATGTCGGCTCAAAACATGGCTCATAGAAGCACAGGATTCTGGGTTAATGGACTCCGTTGTTTATTCGCCACTGACTCTCACTTGCTTTGGGAGCTTAGGTTTCATCATGAGGCAAAATCCTCCCCAAATTTTTATGAAACCGACCTACTATATCAGTGGATTCCTAGGAACACGGAGGTGAATTTTTGTTTTGGAAGTTTACCGTTTCACGTAAAGTATGCTGTGTCAATTTTTTATATTTAATTACTGATGAATAGTGTGAAGAGTTCAAAGGTGAAATATTGGATCTAGATTAGTCCTTTATTTTTAACAACTCTCAGATGTGGAAAAAAACACTTAAACACCTTGATCATTTATGACATATACATGTTAATGTCTATTTTTCCATTTAGAAATAGCTCTAGGAACTATAATTTATGTCTGATTTATTATATAAGTTAAGCATTATATCTTTGAAGTTACAGATTAGTAATTTCCATAGAAGGCAAAAGATGGTGTGAAATTGTCATGGAAACAGATATAACAGAGCGACAATAAGTGACAAGTGCCTCATGGCTTGTCACTTATATACAAAAACGCATATTGTATTTTTAGTTAATCAACAGCTAATCAAAGTCACAATCATACTTCATGTACTCACTGTGTGCATAGCTCATAACCATCTCTTGTCTGACTTTTACAGATACACGGAAATCAAGGTGAACCCACCCTCCACACTGTCGATTGCCACCATGTTGAACGGAACACATACCAATTTGTCACTCTGTGGACTGCACTTTGTGGACTATAAAGTCTCCTTTAATTCTCACTCTCTCTGCACACTCAACATACCGCACGACAAGTTAGTGAGAGGTTGAAAAAGCAGCTTCAGGATCCTCCCCTTTTCTCCTGAGGGCCTGGACGGCTCTGTCGTTTTATGCCGTGCCAAGGATTCACACCAGCAATTTGACCTGTCAGTGTGGCCATGAATCAACCCTGAAAAGGGACCATTAGTCTAAGGGATTTATTGGAAACACACAAGCCACATTTTCATACTTGAGATGGATGGAAGACGCCTGAGGGCAAAGGGTGTAGTGTAAAGGGGCAGGGGGAGAAGGGGCCAAATATGTGGGGAAAAGGGTGAGGGTGTGTGGGCAATAGACCAGTTTTGGGGTTCACTGGTAATTGATTATTTCCTACCATACACTGCTGTTTTATCAAAAAAATGCTGTTTTTCAGATTTCTGAATAAAATAATGTTTTACTTTCTGAAAAAGGTATTTTAAATGTCAGTCCTTCCAGTGCAGCGTGGGAAGAATGTGCTCTTCCTATAGCGCCACAGAAACGCCCTCATAGTTCACTTCAAGTTTCTTCAAGTTTAATTACACTCAGCAGTCAACACAAACGGAAAAACGTTGAACGTTGTTCAAAAAATGTAATAAAAAATAAAAATCTTCTGCGATCTTCAATACTTAAAGTGATTCATTCTCAACAGAATGAGGGTGTGAGTGACCTCTGGTACACTTCGATTCAAGACCTGGAGCTAAATTCAATCAAATCTGCAATTTGATTATTCATGCAGTAACGCATTTTTCCAAGGTCAAACGGACTCACAGGTTTTGTGTACTGTTTAAAAACATACCACTACTACCAGGGCCACCCCCGACCCTCGCGGTATGCTTTCAGTTTTTTGAGTGTGTGAGAGAGGGATGCATATTGCAAATAAAGACATCTAAATGGTGTCCCACCTATTTTACTTGTTGACATAGCGAAGGACACTAACCAACTCTTGGTTGGGGGGACACTAACCAACTCTTGGTTGGGGGGGGGGCACATGACAGCATTTGGCAGGTTCGATATGGCCTAGTTCAGACTCAGGTGGTATAACGCATTAACAGATTACCGTTTGCCAGTAGCAGATTACTTTGCGTCTATTCACACTATGGGATTTCACTGGGATTAACAGCATTGTGTTGTACAGTGGTGACATACGAGGTCCAGGTTCAAATGTCAAAGGACGTTTCCAACCACAGGTTTAAGTATTTACCAGAAAAGCAAATGGTGTTACTGACTAAACTAGATAGTTTAGCGATCATCTAACTTACCTCTTCTTTAAAAAAAGCAATTTCACACCACAGTTATTAGCGATATTGTGTTTATCTTCATCCCAGAATCCATCAGCACATTTTGTTGTCTTATTTGTAAAAAGTAGGTTACAAATTGCATTTAGATAACATTAACAAGTCATTTTATGTCAGTTGGTAAGTTTGGAAAGGCTCCCTTCAGGTGTAATATTTTTTTATTGCAACTAGGAGAAAAGAGCTTGTGAAAAAATTGATTTATGATATAGTTTACTGCCTGTGGCAATAAAAATGTTTTTACCACAGGTGCCACTTATTATCTTGAGGGAACTTTTTGCCAGAACGACCTTTTTGCTACATAGTAATAGTAATAAATATTATTGATGCAAAAAGTGTGCTGCAGATTCACCACTAATAGCAAACATTTGCAAACTTCTTGTCACATTTTGTGGTAGGCCTCCGCTCTTTCATTTTGTGGTAGGCCTATGCTCTTTCATTTTGTGATAGGCCTACGCTCTTTCATTTTGTGATAGGCCTACACTCTTTCATTTTGTTAAAGGCCTACGCTCTTTAATTTTGTGGTAGGCCTACGCTCTTTCATTTGCAGCAAATTCAACATAAACTTGCGAAAGTTTTGCCGCAAACAAATTCCTTTTTGTATGGGATGGCTTGTTGCTGTAGCTTGTATGTCACCTCATGTTAGGTTTTCAGAACTGTCGAACTCCAGTAATACTGCTCACTGATGCAGAAAACATACAAGTGTATGTGCTGCACTGGCTTGGAACATCTCCATTCCCTTTCATTTCCTATTATGTTTGACCTGCTAGCTTAGGTGAAGTTAGCTAGCATGCTGAAGTTAGAACAAATCGTACTAGTTTTCATCATTGCCAACTGAAATACTGCCTATGTGTGCACAGTGAAAAAGCTAGACGGTACGATAAAAGCATTGAAACATTTGAATCAAAACCACATTTAAATAATATGTAGATACACTTTTCTATTCAATTCAATTGTGTCAAATTGCACAGTAGAGCACATCAGTGGCACGAACCAGCTGGGAAGCCAATCATTTGGGTGTCGAAAGAACAAGATGACATGGGCGTGTGTTTGCAAGTCATCCTGCGCCGACACTCACGGTTAAGTGGCGAAATTAGATTGAATTGATGGAGAGAGTTCACCGATTGTTTCCATGGCAGCGGCTGTGTTTCAGAGGGCGTGGAGGCGGAACAAAGGCTGCGCACCAAATGGCACCTGTCGGGTCATCTGAATGGGTCCTTGTCACATTAGCTTTGTCACTGAAGGCAGATGAACCTCTTCTAGGCGCTGGACTATGCAATAACCATGATAATGGACGGCAAGGAGCACAAAGGCTAAGGTTTTCACAGTTAATTGAAACAATACGGGAAAAGTCCAGGTTATAAACTGAAACAAATGGAAAAAGACAAAATCAACTACTATACGTGATATTTGTCATTGGCCACTACACTGTAATAACACAGTAACCTCCATAATTCCAGCAACAACGGAAAGTATTTTAATAAAAATAGACGGGATAAACCATGTAACCATAATACTACAGTACTGACAAAAACACCCTCAATGAACAACAATGGATACAGTAAACCATTAAATTAGTGTATTCATCAGAGGAAAAGCACCTCCCGAAGACAAGCATTTGGGCAGCACCTCATCTGTGACCAAGACTCACTAACTGTCCAAGAGGGTGATTGTGTACTTGGCACTCATCCAATCCTACAAAGTAGTGCACAAACCGGGGAGCCGTTTTGGACCCAGGTTAGGAGACGGATCATACAGTTATATAGGATGGAAGTTCATCAACGTATCAGGGCAGTTCACCATTACCATTAGTGAGATGTAACGTCTCTCAACTGTGAAAACAAGTTTGCCTCAGTATTTGATGGCTCAACGTGCCTAGAATGTGAAGTAATGCAGAAAAGATAGGAATGTCTAATAAGGCTATGAGGTCCATGTAGCTCAGTTGGTAGAGCATGGCGCTTGCAACGCCGAAGGGTGTGTGTTCGATTTTCACAGGGGACCTGTTTGGGAATGTGTTCTTTCTGTAGTGCTCTGAATAAGGGCGTTGGCTAAACAACTGAATTGTAAGGAATTATTAATGGCGCATTTGGTGGTTCCATGGAAAAACACTCACAACTGTCTTCCACAGAATTCCCACTCATGCCGACACATCTCTTTTCACATCTTTTAATATGAAACATAATGTGCATGCAAATATTTTCCTCTCACTAACCCCCCGCCCCCCGTTCCTACCTCTCTCTCTCCCACACAAACTCACATGTACACACACCTCTGCTTGCATATTGTAAGATCAGGACAACAGCATCCCATCCAAGAACTAGTCAGAACATGCAATGCCTGAATGCCACTTAATAAAGAACCCCTATTAGGCTGGCGTGTTAATGAGTTTGGTTAAGTGTCTAGATAAGTGTGTACCAATTACCTGTCAATGCTGACAGCTTCAATTTGAAATGTCTTGTCATAGTCTCGCACATTTAATTAACTCAGAGAGGCCAAGATAGGTTAGTTGACTGGCATTCTTGGTGGAGCGTTCGCTAACACCTGAAGTCTCAAAAACGTCCTTCATCCCGTTTCAGAAGGGAGCCGCCTTGCCATCAGAACGTTAACTGCTGCGGCACGGTTTCAAATCCATCCCATTGCTCTTTCAAACACTCTCTCCTCCATTCCCACACTTTCAATAAAAAATAAATCATTAAATTGTTTCGAGCAGCACCGGGGCCGTCCTTCCGCGCTTGGTATACATTTTTAATTGCACGTGGAACGGATGATACGTCAGCTGACATCCTAAAACGATTGTATTAACTGTTCGGTTTTCAAGTAGCCTAATGCCCCCCCCCATACAGGGTTGTGAATAGTCATTCTTTTTCTTTTAGGTGTAATAACGTTTGTGGTTTAACTTTGATTAGAAGATATGTAGGTCCCAGGATATATAATTGAGTGACATATTTGAGGAAGGTCACTATTACACCTAAATTCGACCAAAAAACAGGTCCAGTGAATGAGTGGCTGTGTGAAACCCATAAGTATGTCAAAGCTCTCAACCATGACAGTCTGCTCTTAATTTACGTACAGTGAAACTCGCCATAAATAAGGCGTCTGAACTTTGAGTAACACTACAAATGTTCCTTGCTAGACTGAAATAACTGAAAACCCCTACTAGGCATATCTACAGCTCCGGAAAAAATGAAGAGACCACTGCACCTTTTTATTTCCTTTCCAAAAAGTGGAGAAGGAAGGTTTTGAGTGAGGAACAGAAGCGTACAATTTGCAGTGGTCTCTTAATTTTAACACTTCTGTTCCTCACTCAAAACCTTCCTTTTCGACTTCTTGGGAAAGGAAAGAAAAAGGTGCAGTGGTCTCTTAATTTTTTCCGGAGCTGTATTTGTAACTGGATCTTATGTTGACATTAAAGCAAAAACATACACATTTGTATGAGAAAACAATACATTTGGTCTAACAATACTATAATGGTCATTACAGTCTCAAGGTATAATTGTCTTTTTTTGTGGGTGCTGTAAATCGGGCAAAGATCTCAGAATACCACCCTGTATCATTGTCAACCATAGAAGGCAGTGTAACATTTCAGGCAGTACAAATTCAAGCTAATATTCATTTAGATATTCCAATGAACTAATGTATTTGTTTGCAGATTTGTCGCAGGGCTACATCGACTTCACAGATTCAGAAGCAACAGGAACAGACTCATCAGGTCATGAAATCAGGTAACGGACAATGCATCTGTACAGTGTCATGGGAAGAAGACAGAGAACAGACACAGGTAAGTGGTTGGGCCTTGGAGAGCATTTGGAAATGAAAGTCAACTAAAAGTCCATTTCACAGCCACTGGGAAAGCAAGGCTGGCCAACCCCAGGCCTCTGCAGGCTTGTCTCTGATAGGCCATGTCTCTGGCACTATCGGTGCGGCTGGTCATAGAGAGATGACCTTGGCACTCTTCCTCTTCCAGTCACGTGTCTCATGGGCAGAGCGGCAGCACGGGCCATTAGGTGCAGTGCTTCCCCTGATGAGCCTGGGGTGGTCGCAGGTGTGCCTCATCAGGGTGAGACAGCTGAACTCCTGTCTCTGCAGCTCTGGACATGCTGGTCCATCACGGGGGGGGCAACGCTAGTCTAGGAGAACGCGCAGTCACGTCACAGTAGCTATGCAGCGTAAATATACACAGTGTAGCCACAGTAACGTAAAGCCTAGCTGTATGAAGTGTTCCTACGCACTGTGTAGCTATGTGTGATACAGTTAATAGAGAGAGGGGGGCATCCCATCCCACGCTAGCCGTCCTGTCTGGTCGGATTGGCCTCGCATTAACGGAGGGCTCTTGGGGCCCGTCCCTGTTGACTCTGATTAACTGGATGTTAGCCCTTGGAGCCCGTCGGTGCCCGGGGGCCCAAACAGAAAGATACCAGGGCCCCCAGAGTGGAATTAGAGATCCAGAGCGGGCGGGATAACAGCGCCCTGGCACCCCCGACCCCCGGTCCGCTGTGCTCAGGGGGCCGAACTGCGAGCAAGAGTTCCCGACCTGACAGCCACGGGAACGTCAACAACAGCCTGCGATTATGTTCCGAAGCTCTCAGTGCCGCACTTGTGTGGACTCACGGCCCGGGTTGCGCCCGCCTCGGTAATTACAGTAGACTTCCTTTCTCACGGCGACGCTGCTACTCAAGATGGAGGGTAAATGTCATGATACGGGAGTGTCGGGCGGCGCGTGTCTCTTGGCCACGGGCCAGACGGAATGACCGTTGTCTCATTGGAGCAGGTTCTGTCAGTAGTAATGTGCTGTAGAGATGGAAACAAATGTGTTTGGAGCAACGTATGGTCCCGCTCGTGAACAGAACAACTGGCAGTGAAATGTGTGAAGGATAAACAGAGCTGAACAGTGCGGCTGGTGTTCGTTTGTTTGTGTTTTCTCGGCTGTCGAGCGCCATGCCCAAATATCTGAGCGGATGAACAAACGAACTGTCACTTAGTCTAGTACGCCCTGACATAATCAATTAGCACATTCTCATACTTTGGGGTTTGACTTTAAATTACCGGCTTTCTGAAATTATCAAATTAGCATAATCCCGGTAATTAAAGTCACTCTTAATCATTTTCCCAATAACAGTGCCATGCAAATATCTCTCTCCCATTCATGCAGGGTGAGTGGGGGCAGGAGGCTGTCTTTGCAAATGCAGACGATGGTATTTCCTTCACATGCCATTGTGCAAGTGGCACTCATTCATTTATAGAGGTTGATCATGATTTTCTACATCTTGCAAATCATCTTATTATGAGTGATTGTCTGCCGTATATATATATATATATATATATATATATATATATATATATATATATATATATATATA
>JACXGI010015750.1:5867-17072 GCA_016801175.1 Esox masquinongy | reverse complement strand
CCCTAACACCACCTCTACTACCACCCCCCTAACACCGCCTCTACTACCAATACCCTAACACCACCTCTACTACCAATACCCTAACACCACCTCTACTACCAATACCCTAACACCGCCTCTACTACCACCCCCCTAACACCGCCTCTACTACCAATACCCTAACACCGCCTCTACTACCAATACCCTAACACTACCACACAATGGAAAGACAAACATCACCTTCACCTTATGCCCCTTCCCCCTCCCACTTTCTCTCTTTTAAGCCAATGGAAACATGCAGCTTGTTTTTCTTTGCGCACATGCTGCATATTCTCCCACTGCCTACCTAGCGTTTTGATTTAGGAAGGGTTTCCTCTGTGGACTGAGAGGGTAGCTGTGGAGGGAGGGAAGTTGGAGGAGAGCATGGTCATAGATGCCACCTCTACTCTGGAGCAATAGATTTAAGTACAGAAAATTCGCTCTTTCTTCCATGCTTTCTCTCTACGTCTCTCTCCCCCACTCTTGTTCTTTCAGGTCTTCAATCAATTCAGTTTTGATTTCAAATGAAAGGGCGTTTGTCTTGCAAAAGCAAGTGGAAAAAGAAAGTGGAAAATCAAAAATCAAGTCAAATCAAACATAAAAAAAAAATGTTTTACATGACAATTATTTTTGAAAGGATGAAGACATTTTAGATGTTATTTTATTAGTTATTTATTGTTAAAATGTGCACATAGTTGAGAGTATCAATGAGAAAGGACAATAAATAAATGAATATTGAATATGCTGACAGTGTTGTTTGTGCATGTCCTTTTGTCATGGCAACAGTTCACACATCTCGCAATTGTTACTGCACATTGTGCTGGTTTGCCTGACAGATATGGTAGTTTCTTAATGTTTCATTTGATTTCAAATTCTTTGTGGTAGTGCATGATCTGAGGGAAATATTTTTCTCTATCTCTCTCTGGCTCTTCCTGTGTCTCTGTTGTTCTGTCCTCTGCGGAGACTGACCCTTGACTGTAATAGAGAATCGTTATACTCAGACACTCCTATACCGCAGTTCAGATAGACCTTACTTTGCTCACCGCAAGAACATGTTGGTTTGGGTAAAAAAAAAAATAATAATAAAAAAGGCATTATTCTATAATTATTTTTGGTGAAGGTATAATCCTCTATTCAAATGGTTGTGCTCTGAACACAAAAGGGTTCTAACTGCCACCAAATAAGGTTTTTCAAAACTCTTTTTTCTAGAAATATAGCTTCGCAGCTGCAAAAGATAAAACACAAGGCATTATGAAAGAACTTTAGGGACATTATGAAGGAAGAATGTAGAAAAAGATAACGACTGTGTGAGAGAAGAGAGAGAGGACGGAGTTTGATGTGGGGGTAGAATGTTAAGTAAGAGTGAATCGGCCGTGGTGGAGGTGGAAAGCCAAGGAGAGACCTGTCCATCCCACTGTGTTTGTGAGAGACTCAGCCCCCTTTTATCTGCCACCAGGTAAAGCCCTTCATTTCATGCTCCACTGAGATTCTCTGCCCTCCACAACTCCGCCTCCTTCACCCCCTCCTCTTTTACTTTCTGTTGCTCACCCACTCTCCCTGTCTTTCTTTATCTCCCTGTCTTTCTTATCTCTCTGTCTCTCTCCTCTCCCTGTCTCTCAATTTTAATGTTAAATGCTTTATTGGTGTGGGAAAGCTTGTTTACATTGTCAAAGTAAGTGGAAAATAATAACAGCAAGTAAAAACTAAATAAAATAAATCTACAATTTTAAGTAGACATTACACACAAGATGTAGTCATTTTTAATATTTTGGTCTATGTGCAGTGATATAAAACTTTGCAAAGTGGGAAAGACAAGGAAAAAAAAAAGACAGGAATAGAGGTTATGTTCACAATGTTGTCTCAATCTCTCTCCAATCTCACGTTATGTCTCTCTCCCTTCCTCCCTTTTCTCTTTCCCTGTTTTCCTCTCTCTTCTTTCTGCCTCTTTGAATAGAATTAATTATTTAGAAAGGTATAGTAAATAAAATAAAATAAGAATAACTTAAATAAAAAAACTGAAATTCTAAGAAAACAAAACAGTTATCCACAAAGTATCTCTGTTTTTCCCTCCCCTCACTCTCTGAATGTCAACTTCCTTTGTTCTACACACACATTCCCTCATTCACACATAAACACACCCCCACACACATTGTGAGCTCAACGGGAGTTGTCATGCTTAACTTTAATAAATGATGACAAAAACGTGGCAGCATCTTATGTATTTTTGATGTAGAGGTCAGGTAACCATTTGGGTTGTCTGTGTTGGAGGTATGAGGGCATCACGCTGGGTCCTGCGTGATGTTGGAACCAGACATTCACGCATCCCTTCCATATTGTCTGTCTGCCCTTTCATATCAAATCACAATCTAATGCCATGTTATTTATCAGGTGCTATGTTATGACTGGTAAAGACCTGCATTGAAATGTTAAAATACTATCCCTTTCAGATTCAGGAATTGCAGGTTGTAATATATCTTTCTGAAAAGGTTGTGTAATAACCAAAATGTAAAACAGTATCTTTAAATAATATTGACATTCTTGATGAATGTCTTATCTTGCCATTTTACATCTCTCTAAGTTGTTGTGTGCACCACTGGTCAGTTTGATAATATATTTGTGCACCAGCCAGTCGTAATATATTATGACGAAAAAGGGATACTGTTAAATAGCTCAGCACAAACAAAGTTAAATATCTTCCGCCAAATGATTACTATTATTACATAGTCTATACTATTATTACACAGTCTGGTGTTAAATATGCATTTTGGAAGCTAGTGCGAGGAACAATACGTTTTGATGGTAAACAGGCGAACCATACAGATCATCGGTGATGATTTTCAAGTTTCTCCGTACAGGATGTCAATAAGCTAGACAAATGCATCATCGCTGTGAAACTTTGTGATTGGTTCACCTCAGTGAGCGTATATGGAGATAAAGAGGTATAGGGAACTGACGAATGGCTATATATGGAGATGCATGGTATAGATAACAGACAGACTAGCTGTATAAGGAGATAAAGTGGCTTTGCTGATAACTGACGAACAACATGCAGCTTATGAGATGAGTAGGAGTTGTGTTTTGGTGTCTGGAGTCTTTTTAAAAGTTTCGAGTATTTCTCAGCCCCTGGTATGAAAATATTGGGTAGAAGAGAGCATGGCCTGGTGACGTTGTCTGCTGTGCTGTTATCTAAGAAAACAGTTGTTTTTTTTCCCTTCTGCCTCTTGTTTCTTTGACTTATTCACGATCCTTTCCAACTGTCTTCTTACCAAACCAATTTATCAGCATAGGACTGCCTACTCTATTTAGGCAGATTGATAAATGAATCAAGGTTATATTCTGGAGCTTACTATGATAAAATAGTTTTAATTAGGCAGTCATTGATTGGGCGGTGTGCACCAATGCATCACAGCGGTATTCATTTGTCAGACCAATCAACGAGCACTGGCCCCAGCAGTGTAGAGGCCAACTAGACAGGAAGTGAATGTGGAGTTAGCCATGTCCTGAGATACGCCCAAGACGTGAGCCTGGGACTCAGTTAACAGTAATCCCCTGGTCAGGGCGAAGCAGCCATGCAGACAGGACGCAGAGACGCCCTCATTACTCTGGACTGGGCAACGTTTCTGGGATTTATTTTTAATCAGACTCTGACAGAGACAGAGTGCCATGAACACCAAAAAATGTATTTGTGTGATCAGGGACTGCAGTTAGCTTGCTGAAACTGACACCTTTACTGTAACGTTGATTTATGTGCATGGCCTCACTAAAACCCACTTCAATAAAGTAATACGGCGAAGTAAAGATGTGTAGAAAGCGATGGAGCAGGGCATGAGGGGGCAAGAAAGAGTGGAATATTAAACTGGAAGTTAGTGGTGGAGATAAAGAGATAGTTAGTGGCAGTCAAACTCCCCCTGTGCAGGACATAACATTGATCACTACAGTATTTGACAAAAAAAAAGATAGAACCAGGGGTCACCAATGGATTTGCTACTGGACACAACCATTGTTGGAACCCTGGCCAGAATGGTTCTAGGGACCATGGGGTTCCGCTGTAAGTGTCAGGACCACGGGGTTCTTCTCCGTAAAGCGGAGGGGGAAAAGAGAGAGAGAACTGAAGCAGTACTTTTACAGGAGCTCCATGTTTCATAGCTACCAGGGCTTATTGGGCTCGATGGCCATTGACAGGACAAAACTGTCCCTTAGCTGTAAACAAAAGAGTGACATATCCCCCAGCTAGACTAACCTGTTGTAATATTCCAGCATACACTGTTTTACCCATCACTGCTGCCCGCCAGGCTAATTGATGAATGATGCACCTTAATGCCAGACCACGGTCGGCTGCTGTCAAGAGATGGATAGTGAGACAGACAGAGAAGAGGGAATGAGAGAGCAATAGATGATCATTGACTCTACTGTGCTGGCTCTCTAGGTTTGGTCCAGCACGGCCTAATTGGGTGCAAGAAAGGCTTCTGAAATCAATTTTCGGGGAAGGTGATGGAAGGGTGAAGCCAGGGAATGTGGTATCACAGATGGAATTAAAGCCGTGTCGCCAAAAGGTAGCAGCATCTCTCCTGGAATCGATTTAGAAGGCCAGAGTATGTAATGGCAGACAGGGAGTCTGCACAAACTGAGCCTCTCCTCCTCCACTCTTCGCACCTCCTCCACTCTCCGCACCTCCTCCACTCTGCACCTCACTTCTCTTTTCACCTCTTCTCTTCACCTCTCCTGCTCCTTTCTCCTCACGTCGACTTGTCATAATAGATTTTCTCTATCACCATTGGAACATGAAGGTAAAAGGCCAATCATAAAAAATTTTAATTCAGTTTACAATTCTTTATTTCAAAGCCTGCTTGAAACCTTTGACCTCTGTGTCCTCCTGAGAATGGCTCTTGAGGAAAGCCCAGTTCACTGTGGCCCAGTCAACTGGATCTGAGCTGACGACACTAGCTGTGGATAGAGTGATTAATTCACCTTGATCAGTTAATCCGTCCTCCTTGGTCAGTAACTGGGAGAACATTAGGATTGTATTACATTTGTGGCTTTTGAAAGGGAATCCACTCTCTCTTTCTGAAAGTAGAACTGCCCACAGCCCTAGTGCAAGGATTGTCAGCTGTGGTGAAGCACTTATTGACTCTGAAGGGTGCTTTTAGAGGAACACAGAGGATATGGGCCAGATGTGCATCTGTATGTTATGTATATTATGTACCAGTGAGGGGGGGGGCATGGGTTATGAGTTATGGAGAAGGCTTTTTTTAGAGACAACAGTACTGTCAATAGTCAACAACAACCAGGCCTTACGAACATCCACATTTAGGTCTCATATAACAGCTTGGGTTTATCACGGCTGACAGGCTTTTACCCAATTGAGTCAATGAGGGTTAGAGCGAGCCTATGTGTTACTGTATAGATGAGCTCTCTCTTTGTCTCTCTTCCTTTTTCTCTGTCTCTCTCTGTCTCTGGCTCTCGTTCTCTCTCTTTGTTATGGTCCTGGGTGGGCTGTTTAATGGCCACTTTGTTGTTGTTTGCTGTCTGGGTGAATTGCAGGTTGCAGGGTGCTAAGCATCACAGGGAAACATTGGCACACTGGAACATTAATTGAGCCCTTAGTGGCTTTTCCCACTCTCTGAAACAGACGCATTTCACTGTGTCTTATCAAGCCGAGACGCAGATTTCCATATTTTTCCAATATACTGTCCGTGTTGGTAACAGCAAAATTGCTCCCTGTTGTTGTTGATGTGAAGATACGTGGCGTACAGATGCAAGGCCTAATGGCTTTTCGACATTACAGCACGGCGCACAGACAGACGGCGTTGCCCCCGCCCCTTCCTCCACTCTCCTGGAGACCCACTACCTGCCCTTTCAGTTTGGGTTCTGGGTCTGATCTTGCTGCCTGTGTTGAGTCTAAATAGCGCCAGACCAGAAGGATCCCGCTCACTGAAGCGCCATCAGCTCATCTTACCCTGCTCTGAAAGCATCTCAATTATTCAGCACAGTGCCGCCCTGATCTCACGGTCACTTACTGGAGCCGAGGATTCAGCAGGGTACAGCCAGCCCACGGGTCTGCCGGCCAGAGAAGCCCCACGGTCACTCCTGTCGTCTCTCATCGCTGGATCCGACGGCACAATTAATGCATTGACTGGCTTTCCCTTGGGGCTGGTGGTGGAGGAAAGCGGCTCTTCTGGGAAGCACGGAGTTGAACGAGTTCACCAGTTCACCAGTAGCCTCACCAGTGGAGTAACATCACAAATAACATGCCCTCAAGGGAACGGATTGAAGAAATACTGGTAGCTGAATGTCTCTATTTTCCCTGCTTCTGTTTCTAAATCAAGGCCTGTCTATTCCCCAGTACAAATGAATCACTGTTACAGCACTGTGTTCATTTTCAGGATTGTAGGAGGTGGACTGGGAAGAAATGAATTGGTCATTCTGTGTAGTGATGTGAACCAGGAGACGACTGCTGTTCCACGCACACGCTGATTAAAGAAGCCTGTGATGTAATGCGATTAAAGAAGCCTGTGATGTAATGCGATTAAAGAAGCCTGTGATGTAATGCGATTAAAGAAGCCTGTGATGTAACAAGGATGTGAACATAATGAGCCTGGAGGGGGCAAGACTGTTTCAGAAATGCCACCTAGTTCACTGTATGCAGTACTTTAGAGCAGGGCTTACTGTACGTCTCCACTGGGAAATGGCCTTTTCCCTTGTCTACAACACCTGGTCTGTGGAGGTGAGGGTGGGTGTGTATGTGCCAGAGGGTGGGGGGGAAAGCACCTCTGGTTATCCGTTATCGGGGAAGCCTCCTGTGGTGGGTTTCTGCCATGTAACCTGTCTTGTAGCATGTCATTGGACCACTTTCTGCAGCGAGGAAGGGGAAGGTATGGGAAGAAGTGGAAACTAGCATGGCCAGTTCAGACAGGAAATCCGAGTGGTCATTGGTCAACGACATACCAGCTGACGTCTGGGTTCGCTCCTATCACAATGTCAGATTTCAGACTGACTGAAATGTGAAACCTCCCACCACCCCTGCATCCACCTGTTTGGTTCTGTGTTTCCTTTTCATGGGGGCGATCAGTGCTGTGTACCTTGCACATTGTCTGTGGGGATTGCTGTTAATGATATTATGGTGTTGATAACTTTTTTAGTAGTATCGCATACATGATCATGTGATGGCAGTGAGTTTCCCCAGAGGAGCAGAACGCCAAGAGGGGTATAGGATTGTTGTGCTTGTCTCCAATAAATGGCTAAACTAATATGTGGCGTATTTTGTCTGAACTAGAAACATTAGAAAAATAAAAATCTTGAATTATGAATGATTGGTTCACAAAATAATTGACACGCAACAAGTCATTGTCTTGAAAACATAGTTTGTCCTGAAAACATATATATGTATATGTAGGCTTATATACACACAGTATATGTCGTGGGGTAAACTATTTGTACAGGACACATGATTATCATTCTCATTATCAGCCTTCAACAGCTGAAATGATGGACTTCTTAAGCATTGATCCCCACGGCAAGACAAACACAAACAACCAAGTAGGCTTTGCGTTTAGGTTATCAACTGGAATGCCTTTGAAATCTGACAGATATAGCTCAATCTCAATATGCAGCACTTTAAAATTGCAAAAGTCCTGTTAATTTTCATGCATTTGTTTTGTGTTTTTGGATAGTGACAGCCTGGAAAGATTTTTCTTTTTTTCTGGAAGAGTAGTAGGCAGTATATCTGCCCTGGGGGTGGCAGCTTATACCCCCTGGACCCAGACCACTGGACCCAGACCACTAGACCCACTGGACCCAGACCACTGGACCCCCTGGACCCAGACCACTAGACCCACTAGACACAGACCACTGGACCCAGACCGCTGGACCCAGATCACTGGACCCACTGGACACAGACCACTCTGTTTTTCTTTTACTGTCTCTTAAATTAATCTAAAAGCAACTGAATGTAATCCAACTCCATTACTAAATGTTAATTTAATGTTTACAGTTTTAGACAAATAAGTTGTACCTGTGACAGATTGCATTTAGAAGGTAACCTATCCAACCCTGACAGTATCACATTACACACTGATGGAATGACACTGTGTCTGAATTTGTATTAACTGGAACTATTGAAAATGAAACTGTAATATACCTCGAAATATATCTGGAAAAATAGAAACAAGCTGAAACACACTGCAAAAAATATCTGTCTTATCAAGTATATTTAACTTGTTTTCAGGTAAAAAAAAATCTAACCATCCTTAAAATAAGGTAAAATTTTCTTAACATGCTAGAATATACCGCTTGTTTTTAGAAAATATGCCTTGAATATAGTGTAATTTGTCTTGTTCCATTGGCAGATTATTTCACTTATTTCAAGCAAATGTCTCCTCAAAAATAGTGAAATCGTCTTGTTCCTTTGGCAAAATTTTTTGCAGTGCAGTTTGGAAACTTTGTCTGCACCAGCCTCTACATTCACTCTCCTCCATTCCCCCAGTGCCCCCCATCCCCTCCTAATGCATTTTGGACCCACCGATAGGCAGCTCACCGATAGGCAGCTCACAGACAGGCAGCTCACAGACAGGCAGCTCACCGACAGGCAGCTCACCGACTGGCAGCTCACAGACTGGCAGCTCACCGATAGGCAGCTCACAGACTGGCAGCTCACAGAAAGGCTGTTCAATATGTATTACAGGCCCCACTTAATCGAGGTGATTGACAGTCACATTTTCATCTCTATTTTCTCTCTCTTTTCCTGTGTTTCTGTAGCTTTTCCCACACTGTCGTTAGCTGTCTAAGTGACATTAAATCTGTGCTCTGAGATCTCCCTAAGCCGCTGCAGCCTTCATCTTAGAGCTGTACTTGTTTCTGTTTTTCTCCGGGTTGTCTGAATGAACTTGTCATCTCTCCAGCCCCCACAGCTTCCCCTGTAGCTAGGCCTTATAAAGGGCAGAAACGCAGGCTATTTGTTGCAGGGTTGTGTTGGCCGCCCCCTGAGCCGCCCGCTCTGTTAATTGGGCCAGTTTTATTTCAACGGCCCACAGCCCAGTGGGAATTGGCAGCACAAAGTGCAGCAGGAAAAAAAGGGCAGAAAGTCATTTTCTTTTGTCCAATTGCAGCTCTCAAACCCTGACATCAGTATTCCGCTCAGACATGGAGTCAGACAAAAAGAGAAAAGAGCAAAAGCAACAAAAAAGGGGGGAGGATGAAGGAGAGAGAGAGGTTGTGGAGGGGTAGAGGACGAAAGAAAAAGACAGCCGAACATTGAAGTCTTTTGATTGCACATTTTGAATGCGCCTCTCCCTCCATCGCGTCTCTGTCTTCCTCACACCATCTTGTTTTAAAATGGACTCAGGCTGTAGGTGGGAGGTAGCAGACAGGACAGGAAGAAAAAGGCCTTTTAGTTCTGCTTTTGTGCCGGTCTTCACTGGGAGATGACTCCTGTCCTGTCTTGTTTTTACAGAGCCTTTAGCCCCGCCGCTCCTCTACCGTCCCGGATAACCTAACCTTCCACTGACAGGTGAGTGACGCGGGGGTTAGCTTCCTGACCAGGAGCAGGTGTTGAAGAACAGTGGGTGTCAATGAAGTGACAAAAAGGTGACGGGGATTTGGGCGTGAGGAGCGGAGGGTGTCTCTGTCTCAACAGCCCTGTTAGCCAGGCTCAGTCTCCCTGGCAGGGTCAGTGGCAGCCTGCTGAGAGCTCCCGCCCGCACTGCGCTCTCATACAACACAACACAAAGTCATTTGTCAGGGGACGAATGGACGGCAGGGCTTCCAGTCAGCACTTCCCAGGCATGGGGGCCGAGCTGGGGGCTGAGCTGGCTTTAGGGCGAGCTTGTCAGGAGTGACAGAGAGGGCGAGAGAAATGGGGGAGGAGCACTGAGGGAAGATGAAGAATGAAACGGTTGGAAATGGGACCAGGGGGTTGTCGGTCAGTGAGACTGTAGTGTAGTGGGTGTGCCCTCCGCCACTCCGCAGTGACACTCCTTTGTCACAGTGGGATCTGCTGAAGGGGAAGAACAGGAGGCTCACATTCCTGATTAATGATGAGTCTGGCAATGTGCCAAGGGGAGCATGACACACCAACACACTCTCCTTGGTTGGCTGTGTGGTAACAGTATGACAGTGAGTGGTCCCTGTGATTTCTCTCTCTCTTCCTGTGTCCCCCTCTCCCTTTCTCTCTCTTCATCTCTTCTCATTCTCTCTATCTCTCTCCCTCTGTCTGTCCCTGTCTCTCAATTCAATATTGAATTTTACTTGAACTTTGAACTCCATGGACTATGAAAGTTATGTTTCTTATTGTATGTATTATAACAACAGTGTTTGGACCAATGGCAACAAGGCAACAGTAATAATAATAATTATAGTTGTGTGGATGTTATTAATATTCACAGCATCCACAACAGTAGTAAGGACAACCATGAAACATTGTAGTGCACCAGTCTCTACGTGAGACCAAAGACATGACAAATATGGCATTACAAAATAGAATGGCAAATATGTCTACTATTGTTATGTTTGGTTTTAATTGGCCACATTTTTGGCTTCAAAAAGTGCTAGTTTTGGTTTTTCACCCATTTCATATTATACTTTTTCTTCATTTGTTATGGTTTCAAATTGTATGACTGACAATTTTAGGAAAGAAACCTTCCCTTATCATTGTATTTCTCACAGTGTGAAAGGACATGCAGCCCTCTCTCTCTGTCCCTCTCTCTCTGCTAGCTGTTGACACTTTCTCTCCTCTTCTCTTCACCTCTCACTCCAATGTCTTACATGTTGGTTCCTTCCTCTACATTCCATTGAAAGAGATCACACTCCCGGTTTAGATGGAACACCCCCCTGCATATGGTTCTAATCACTCTGCTTGTTCTACAGACTCGTAAAAGATCTGTTCCCTAGAAGAAAAGCCAGAACAGATTGGAGAGTGTGAGAGCAAAGGAATTAAAGAGTAGGTGTTATAGAATATAAAGAGGGAGAGAACGTGGGGTGAGGGGGTGGGAGACAGAAAGAAAGATACAGTAGAAAGGAAGAATGAAAGAAAGAATGAAAGAGAGGGGGAGACTACAGGCCTTTTTACATGACTGTATTTTCCAAAAGATTTTTGAAGGTGTGCTCCTGGAGGTAATGTACCTTAGATTTCTGAAGGTGCCCTCCTGGAGGTAATGTACCTTAGATTTCTGAAGGTGCCCTCCTGGAGGTAAT
>JACXGI010015749.1:0-16971 GCA_016801175.1 Esox masquinongy | reverse complement strand
AATTTTCTGAGATACTGATTTGGGGTTTTCATTAGTTGTCAGTTATAATCATCAAAATTAAAAGAAATAAACACTTGAAATATATCAGTCTGTGTGGAATGAATGTATACATTATACAAGTTTCACTTTTTGAATGGAATTACTGAAATAAATCAACTTTTTGATGATATTCTAATTATATGACCAGCACCTGTATATAAAGAAATACTATGTGGGTTTAGCGATTAAACAGCTGATGCACAAAGCTATCAAGTGCAGTGTTGATGGTTTTAGACCTTTTAATAACCGAGACCATGTAAATATAAAGCGTTTTAATAATCTGAACAAGCATATGGAAATGGTCAGGAAAACACCTGATGATTGGCTGCAATTGTTGTCAAACGGTGTTGAATCAACGGCTCTAAACAACTTCATGTATAAACTTCTAACATTTGCAAATGTTGACAACAAAGACTTTAAAATTGGGCACCTGTTATGTTTGTTTACGTATGTAACAGATGTATGTGTGATAAAATTGTTGAGTAATGAGTGGAATGTATTTCTAAATTGTTTACAGATTTTCTAATCAGCAGAAATCTGAATGTTTGTGTAACTTTTCTGAATTTCTTGGATGATGTGTAATTTCGAAAACTCAAATAAAACATGTATTACATCTCATTATTGTCAGAATGTTCTATGATGTCTGAACAGGTTATGAAAAGTATTTACTACGACCCAGCAAACCCTGGTGCTTATGTGAGTAGAGAGGGTTTGAAAAGAGCGTACTTGGAGAAAACCGGGGAGATCCCCAAAAATGGCGAGCAGATGACTGGCTACTCGTCCAGGATACATACACACTACACAGGCCTGTAGCTATACATTTTCAAAGAAATAGAGTTATTGTTCATGATATAAATTCACAATTTCAGCTGGATTTGGTTGACATGATTGCTTATAGTGTGGAAAACGATAACATGAAATTTATGTTAACATGCATAGATGTATTAAGCAAATACGCATGGATTCGTGTGCTGAGAAATAAAAGCGCTATCGAGGTAAAACGAGCATTTGAAGACATTAAAAGAAGGTAGAACACCACAAAAAGTCCAAACGGACAAGGGGAAGGAGTTTTTTAATTCACATTTTGAAATGTTAATGAAGAAGTACAACATAAAACATTTTGCAACAGGAAATTATGTCAAAGCGAGTACCGTTGAGAGATTTAATAAAACAATTAAATCACGAATGTGATTTAGTTCATGGATACAACCATAGCTACCATTGGTCTATTAAGATGAAGCCTGCTGACTTTTGTGAAGAAAATGTTAGACTAGTTCTCAAGAACCTGTATGGTACAACAATAATGGGAAATGGTAATCAAAGTTACAAGTTCCGGGTTGGGGATACTGTGAGACTCTTAAAGTTGAGAGGAGTGTTTACAAAAGGCTATGAGAAAGGGTACACACATTAATATTTTACAATAACAGAATGCATTCCGTGGGTACCTCCTGTATATAGAATAAAAGATTACGATGGTGATGTGATAGTTGGGACCTTTTATGAACAGGAATTACTGAAAATAATTGTGGCTAAGGATAACACTTTTAAAGTGGAATCAGTTCTGGATGAGAAAGTACAGAAAGGGAAGAAAATGAGTCTTGTGAAATGGCTTGGTTGGCCTGAGAAATTCAACAGCTGGATACCATCGGAACAAGTCCTTGACCTAGAAACTGGATAAAACTCCAGGATTTGCAGGATCACATCATTTACATCGACTGCGATCAGCATGGGTGACGGTGGTTTCTACATAACGCTGCCCAGTAACTCGTCGAGACATGTCTATCCAAACAAATCGAGTTCGAGCTATCCCACAAAATTTGCCAAAGGTATAGATTTGAAAGGTGATTGGGAAGTATCTTTGATAGAATTCCAATACCCGCATACGTGGAAGACTTTTACATGGGGTGAAAACGCATTTGAACTACATGACTCGAAACACGACAAAACTTGAAAGTATGAACTCAACACCGGTTATTACAACGGCATAGGAAAACTAGTGGCAGAGATCAACATTTATATAAAACCACATGGTGTATGGGCGGGGTATGATGAATTTAAAAATAGAATGTTTCTAAAAGGCGAGCCCCATTTTAGTTTGAAATTTAGTGCAAAACTGGAGCAGATATTTGGCTTAAAACCAGGCGATCGGTGGTACCCCCCATGGTACGGACCATTCCCCACAGATATTCAGGCAGGGTTTAACACCCTATACATCTACACGGATATAATTGATTATCAACGAGTTGGTGAGAGTCACGTCCCGCCGTTGAGAACTGTACATATTGCAGGGAAAAAGAACAAAGTTGTCACAGTGACGTACAACAAGCCACACTACTTACCTCTTAGTAAGAGTCAGTTTGATGAAATCTGTAATGAAGTAAAATCTGATCAGAATCAGCTGGTTTCATTCGTAGTAAGGTCATTGCAAAATTACACCAGACCTGTCAAACAATCTTTTAGACTATAAGATGCAGCCTCAGAAACTCTACGATGATCCTCAAAGGCATGTTGAATACTACACAACACAGGCCGGTAACGGTTTACCGGGGTATCATGGTAGCACTGCAATGTATGGGGCTGGTCTAGGGGGCCTTTTCCGAGGGCTTTTCCGGATGGCAAGACCTTTGTTGAAGCGTGGGTTCTCAATAGCACAACCACATCTGGAAAATGCAGTGAGGAATATAGTTGGTGATGTTGTCAGCAGTCTTATGTCACGCCAACCAAAATAGCAGGATGGTTCTGGATTGATGGTTATGACTCGAGGTGTTAGAAAGAGACCACCTGGTAGGAGGAGCCTACCAAAGTGTAAAAAACGCAAGAATGAGGCAAAAACAAGAGCCACGGTTAAAAGAAGGCATACAGCTCGGAGGACACTCAAAGGGCACACTGCAAAGTTGATTAAGAACATATTTTAGGAAGATGGCACTCCTACACCGTATGTCTGGTGAATGTATGAAAACAGAGTTGGATTTATTCACAGTTCCTTTCACACAGACATCTATTGAGAAAAATACATACATTGAAATCCCGACCCTATCAGGAATATCAGACGCAGCCCCTCTGGAGTTCTTTATTGCAGGAAATGGCGAAGACTACGTTGATCTAAACAATACTTTGTTGTACCTACGTGTAAAAGTCACTAAACTGGACGGAACTAATATTGCTGCCGGAGCACGTGTTGGGGTTATCAACTACCCGATAGCCACCCTATTTTCACAAGTGGACGTCTCCTTGGGTGATCGTTTAATTAGCCAGAGTAGCAACACACACCCCTACAGAGCCGTTATAGAGAGCATTCTGAATTATGGATGTGATACATTAAACACAGTTTTCAGCTGGTTTGTTTTACAAGGACACCGCAGGTCACATGGATGTTACGGACCCTGCAGGCAAGAACGATGGTCTCACGAAAAGGGCTGCCTATTCAGCGGATAGTACAACATTTGAAATGATCGGCCCTGTTCATAGTGATATCTTCTTTCAAGAGAAACTCATGTTAAACGGCGTTGACATAAATGTTAGGATGGTCCGCGGTAAAGACGAGTTCTGTCTTATGGGGGCAGGGGATGTGCGTTATCGTTTGCATATATTATCTGCATCATTACTTGTCAAGAAAGTGTCTGTTTCACCAGCCATGAAACTTGGACACGCTCAAGCACTACTCTCAACCACTGCCAAGTACCCAATTGAAAGAGTGTGTATGAAGACATTTAGTTTACCGGCGGGGGGTCGCGTTTGCAACCAGGAAAACCTATTTTTAGGACCTCTGCCAAAATGTATTGTCATTGGATTGGTGGACAATGACAGTTTTATAGGAAGTTACACAAAAAATTAATTTAATTTCAAACATAATAATTTGGAGTTTATGGCTATGTATGTAGACGGTCAGCAATTTCCTAGCAAACCATTCCAACCAAATTACACAACAGGGTCAGCAGTGTGTGAATTTTACCAATTGGCCTTGGCTTCAGGAAAACCCCTAAAGGACCAAGCCTTGGCTATTGACAGGTCTGACTTCTTACATGGCTATGCCCTTTATGCATTCAACTGCGCGCCGGATGAGGAATGCGGTCAGCACCTATCCTTGATCAAGTCAGGGAATGTACGACGTGAGATGAGGTTCAGACAACCACTGCCCCACACAATTAATTTGGTTGTTTATTCAATTTTTGACTCCATTATCGAAGTGTCAAACCAGCGACAAGTCATGGTTGACTACTATTAGGAAAACGGTGTGGAAATGAATACTGCAGAGTTGACCGTGTGAAGAACCAAATTTCATCTAGGACTCATTTCTATGGTGTGCTGGCATGCGACCAACTACCTAGTGGACCAGTCCGTGATGTTGCATCAATGATGATTGTTAATACACACCCGAGCAATCACCCAGGGGAGCACTGGCTGGCTATTTACATAACAGACGATGGCATTGGAAGGTTTTATGACAGTTTTGGAAACCCCCCAGATTTTACGTATTTTCCCAAGTCAATCAGCGCCTTTCTGCAAACTTGTGAGAATGTGGAATACAGTTCAAAACAAGTACAGGACATGATTTCAACCACATGTGGACAACATTGTGTGTTCTTTCTCTATCTAATGGCAAGAGGTCTGAGTTATAAAGATGCTATGTCTTTTTATATTGATGATTTACGAGAAAATGAAGCCTAGTCTCAAAGTTTGTTGCTAAGATGTACCAGAGTAAGCGTGATAAGCACATTTTTAATTGCATACAACATGCTCAATCTTGTGAATCGTTTAATTGGTGTCATGTTGTTGAATAAATAGAAAAGTAAATCATGTGTATGTCAGCTTTATTATTCAAAAATAAAACCATTCGTAAAACCACATCACTGTTTGCATAGTATTTTTCATACAACAATTATTCAAGGTAAAACATACACTTTGACAATGAATCACAAATGATAAAAAAAGCATAAAATAAAAACACATTAAAATGGAAGGGGGTACAAAGAAAGCTTTGGTTGGTTGATAACCAGTTTCTGGGGGAGTGGCTTCTAGCGTCAGCAATTTTTAACCAGATCCAACAGGCGCAAACCCTTGATTATCTCTCCTTTGAAAATTAATTCACCATTTGAAGTCCATGAAGTCAAATCTTTAGACCTGTGCATTCTATTAAGAATATATTCAACATTCTTCCTACGCCTCGCAGGCACATTATCCAAAATTTCATGAACAAGGTTAACATTTCGATCAACAGTTTGCTTAGGCTCAGTCATGTTTACTACATCAGGCCCAGTCTCAGACCCGGGTAGACTTAAAGTCAGTGTATTTGTGTCAAGCTTCCCCTGTCTCACAACAGTCAAAAATGCCAGAGTATCTTTTAGCTTTCTCATGTAAATCCATATCAGGCCTCAACTGTATATTGCGAATCGATGAGTCCAAATCATTTTCAACAGATTGTCTTACATCGGTGCTAGTCGATTTGGATTCTCGCAGTTTTTCTAACTGATGTTGTGGCACCAGAAACATTTTCTGAGCATGATCCATGTTGTTTAACCGTGTCTCGATGCAATTAGACTGGTCAGGAATGGAACTGCAACGCTTAGTAACGGTAGTAGAATACCTCCAGATTGCGACTGAAGTGTTCTTTCTAGACATGTATATAAATTTGGCTTTTTGTCTCTTTACTTTTCGGAGCTGTGATTCTGTTAAGGGTATATTTCCGCGCCTTAGATTAAGCGCTATTTCACAGAGTGATAGAATGAGGTTGGTGGAAGCTGATTCTAAAATAACTTATCGTTGACTTGCCGGTGCCTTAAATAACATCTACAAAAGTGGTAAATTTCTACGAATGCGTTTAGACATGATCAAACTTTCTTAGGAATGTACACGACAGGCCAATCCCCTGAAAATAACCCAGTTCTCAGACGGTAGTCTTCTGGCGTTGTAGCTTTAAAGTCAATAAGTAAATAACCAGAAGGCGGATGTGTTGCGTCTTTAAAACTCTCCATGAAGAATCGAGAAAGACCGGGGTATATCTCTCTGCCTAAAATACTAATCTGCTGATTGTCATGGGGTTTTTTAAACAAGATGAGGTAGTTTGTGTTCAAGTTAATAGTTCTACTAGATTTGCCTTTAACAAACATGTTTTGGACAAGGTAAATTGCACTCAGGTTATGGTGGTGTGATTATTGCTGGCAAACTCTCAATCTCCAAACTCTCTGATGCACTTTTCATTAAATCGTCAATAATTAAATGGTTGTTTTTCTGAATTGGTAGCAGATTGTCATCACACAGCGATGTTGGTAGACCTTCTATATAAGTAATCTCCCTCACCTTCAACATTTCGTCATACAGCGGTTGCCAACATGAATAAACACAGACGATATTCTGAATTTCTTTGGAGAAAACAATGTCAGCATTATCCAACAACATCTTCACAAAATATATTTTACCCGAGTTACTGGGGCCACTAATGACACAGCTGAATGGGTGTTGAAGTCGTGGGTCAAAACCGCTATCCATCTTAGAATGTGATTTAGTACCCGTAAGGCCTTGTGCTGTAATCAGGGAGCAGTACACGCTTGTTGTACACAACTCTGAAACGCTTAGACACCACTCGGTTTTTCAATGTGAATGTTCTTTTATCTCTTGCAATTGTGTCTGCATTAGCAAGGACGTGATCATCATCACCATCCTCGCCCCGTACAAAGTTATCAACCAGTCGTGTTAGCATTTCCAAGTTTACAATGGTTGTGTTGTAGCTGTTGAGTGTAATGCCTTTTGCTTTGAGACAGGACAGACCTTTAACGGTTTTGTCACTGTATGTCTTTGGCCCACCACTAACAAGTCATCATCTGGCAACTCATCGGTCAAGTCACCCAAGAATGGCCCCAGTGGGGGTACCCAATCCCTGTGGCGTGTGACAAAGATCACTGAATCAGTGTCTGTGTAGAGTACACGTCTATGCAACTTCTCCAAGAGTGAATACAACTCGAGTCTAGCATAAGCGGTTGTGAACTCGGCAATAAAAATGCTGCCATTACGTGGTTTGATTGGTGTCTGTTTTGTGTAACGCCACTGTACCATCGCAACTGTTTCTGAGATGAAAGAGAAATAACGAACTTCTATTTCACTGGAAAAAAGGTAGTGGCTAAACTCCTCCAGATCTGTAATTAGCATTGTGTTCAGAAGGTGCTCACCCATCTTACCCCAAAGTCTATTCATTGCCAATTTAGCCAAAGATCGCCTAGCACTGTTTACAACAATGTTTTCCTTGTCAAGCTGCACACCCTCCTTTTCATGATATTCATGGATATACTGGTCTTTAGCATCATCGTCAACCACAGATGGCGGGAAACCGCTAGCTTCCTGCTTGTGCTTCAGGAATGTTCTCATGTAATCTGTAAAAATATTATCTGATGTCCTGGTGAAATCCCAGACTTTGAATATTTTCACAATCCAATAACCTTTCTCAACAGCCTTAACCAGCTAAAAAGAAACACAGGTACCAGTTAAAGATCTTTCTGAATCAGTATGTGAACAATCAGTTACCTGGTTTTCAGACTCTGCACATAATCTACACAAGGGTAAGAACAGCTTACCGCCGACCCTGTGCAGTAAAACGGGGTGATAAAGGCCTTTCGGTGGACACACCGTAGCCTTAACAATACCAAAGTAGGTGTCTAGCGGTTTGAAATCTTGAAAGATTATGTCTGGATGCCCAATCGGATAAGTCTTTGTCTTGTTGCAGAATGGGTAAAGACTACAAACATCGTAATACTGAATAGTCTCCCCTTCTCGAGCCGTAAACTACAAATGAATTGCGTTGGTACAACTGCCAAAAAGAGCATCCTGAGGGTCAAGGCGCTCTGGAGCATCAAAGGTCTTCAAGAAAGCTTTGACATCTGCAGATGTGTTTTTAAGCTGATTCCACTCACACTCCCATATGCATTGAACATGTACGTTGTGTTGTTCTTTTAAAGCCACAAGCTTTGTCAGCCATTGTTGGTGCATCAACACATACAGAATCTTCGTCACTGGATTGGTGCTTGCTGAACAATGACACTTTGGGTGACTGTGCCAGAAACAGCCTAGAAATTCATAGACTGTGCACACCCCATCGCGTTCAGCATATCCATCAACATAGTAGGCACCGATTTTCACTTCACCCCTGTTCAGGGCGTGCTGTATTGATATATTCTCATCAGAGGCCACATATTCAAGCCTTTGGATTGAGCTGTTTGAGAATGTCTTCTGACAACCTTTGTAGTTGACTGAGGGGACCAATGCAATGGTATCCTTGGTGAGGAACCTGTTGCAAAAGACTTTCATGCAAGCCGAAGCAATTGTAATTGACCGGAATGGGTCAACACCACCACACTCCAGGAACTCGAGTCTGTAGCGCATACAGTCATTATATTTTGGTTGCCTAAACTTTTGGAAAAAAGCACAGACACAACCATCTCCGGCTGAACACCACGTCTCGTTATCAAAGCTTATTGCACACACAAAATTTGCTGTGTGTACACCGTTCACCGGATTGGCAATTGTCTCAAAATCATAAAATATGTAGCGCACACTGGGGTCCTCAGGCTTAGACGGTTTTATGAAACACTGATGATTCATTTCAACCGCCAGATCCACGTTACAACTGAGACACATGTTAGCCGTGCACTTGTGTGCTTTATAGTTGGTAATACTAACATTGTAATGACATCCGCAATCGACACAGTATTTCTTCTGGTCACACCTGCTAATCCAACAACCCACACTTTTGTGTTGCTTCAAGCGTTTATGCTGTCTATAACAAAAGTCAGAATCACATATCCGCTTACAGTCCGGGCACTGCTTTGTGTTACGGGGTTGGGTACGACAATCTTCATGAAGACAGACACTACAGCTATGTTTACAGCCATGATCACCACGGGTGTTAAAACCTGTATAACACCACTCACAAACATATGACACACCCAGAAAACCCTTCAGATTCACAATACCATAGAAATGGTTATTGTGTAAGTACATAAAGACGGTTCTAGGGTGGGAGGCCTCGCTGTTTTGCAACTTGGTAAAGTGACCATCCCGTGTTCGATGAAAGAGAACAATTTTACACACTAATTTCTTCAAACCGAACAATATCTGTGAATGCCACGCAATCATCTAACGCTAAACCAGCTCCCGTATGTTAACTCACGACCACTAACAAGGCTCACTAACAAGCCTCAGCATGTGTACTATGGGTTCAACATACATCATACATCATTATTCACAGCCACATATAAATGTCTTCTTTTTTTATTGATAATCTGCTCTATCAACAGTGTTTGAGCTTTACGTCGCGGGGCACCACCCTCACGGTTGTTGACAAATTGTACCACCAGCTCTAGTGATTCATCAATCATAATCTCAGCATTAATCTGCATAACACTTTCAAGTAAATTACCAAACATGCGTTCATTATATTAATCCGCTCTCATGGTCACATGTACAGGGGATATCAGAGATTCACCAATCAACTCAATTGGTAGACGATCACCAGGCCCGTGTACAAAGTCTGAAGCGCTAACAATCAAAGGATCAAAGCCTGCCATAATTATTGCAGAGAATGTGCCAATATCCCCAACTTCACCAGTATTTTGTAAATTTATCAACTGTCGTAATTCGACGTTCTCAAATGCATTACGCTGTATAACTCTAACATCGCCATCATTGCAATGAGTTTGCATCAGAGAGCTTGGAGGAGATTCAACTAGATCATGTGAAAAACGGGGGCTACTAAGCTCGATTAACACACCTTGCATGTGAGGATTATTGTGTGCATCGCAGTGTAACAAAGTAATGGCAGGTTCATTTGTATTTTGGGGTGTGGTCTGTTGATTATGTGTAGATGTTGTTGGTTGTTCCGTGTCTGGTCTGTTGTTAGCATTATCTTTCGCCATTTCTCTAGCTTAACGTGTAAATAACGATCCACTTACAGGTTAAAATATTCTAACTCAAACATACATTTACATACATCACAGTTTTGATGAGTTGACAGTAAAATATGTATTACCTTCAGCTTTCAAGCATGAAAGAAAACAGTGAAACAAAAACCTCCTGACGCTGTGCAGCCACAAGGTGGGGTGTCCATAACTGAAGCCATTATGGTGATGTACTCTGTATCATCACCGGGGGTCCTCAAACTGTTGGTTGGTAAATAGTGTGCAAGGGTTCAGCTATATGCATATTGTCGTAATTGTTAATAACATTTTAGTACAAGACTGAAAATGTCTGTAAATAATTGGACTTACACAAAAAGTATCTGTTCAGGTTGTGTAAGATCACAACCGCCCAGCCCAATTGACACTGATGCTGGTCACTTGGTCTGAAATACATACAAAGAGGGTTAACAAGCATATACAGGTAATTAAAGCTGATTAACAATAATGTTAAAAGTCTACTTACCAAGATTTGAAGGCCCAAAAATGTGTTTACCAAACACGGCTGGGTTTAATTCCGCTCAACCTAAACCAGAGATTTAAACAGACAATATGAAAGACAGACAAAAGTGCATGGATTGCTCAATCGTAAATTGATTTACACATTCTTAAAAAGTTCAAATGTGTCGTTTGTTAGCTTTTGTAATTGCAACACAATTCAAATCAATTACTTCAAATAAAATAACTTGTACTTACAACGTTAACGGCATACTCCGCGCTGGAAACAACAGCTGACTTCTGTGGAAGCCACGGATTTAATATTGTCTTTACATCGCAGCCAGGGCACCTCCAGCAGGTCACGCCTCTTAACTTTGTCATTGGTTACATGTCATCGTCCTTCACGTTAGAACTATCCTGGATAAAATTATTAAAACTGTGTATAAAGTTTAACTAGCTAGTTCAGATAGTTCTTGATGTTTGACAACCAAATATATTGATACTTCCTGTCCAGTAGAAACACCGTTCTCGTTAGTTATCGCGGCTCAGCCGTGACATCACATCATTTAATTTTATTTATTAACGGCAAACTCATCCGCTTACATATAAACGCTGGCTATTGTCACCATATCGCCATTGATCTCTTCAACATGTAACAAACACAAGTCCGTAATACAGCAATCAAAAATCGGTTCAAGTCAAATTGCTTCAAGACATTACGAGAATGCTGAACATCTTTACATGGAAGTCCCAGCATCCGCCCACACTAACACAGGTATTCTCAAACTCGCAAATAATAGTTTGTAACCATCGTTGCCTGTTAAAATTTCTTCCAATGTGAAGAAAATAATCTCGCGTTGATCCCCGTTGTATAATTTCATAAGACGCCTTTACAAAAGTTTTGACTACCTGAAATAACATATCTTGACCTGTCAACGATTCACCGTTGTTCATGCCAATTTATACACTACCTTCTGGGTAACTTTGTAACGTTTTTCCATATAATGCAACTTAAAAGTTAATGCTGACTTAAAACAACCATTTTTATTACAAAAATCACCATTGCTCATACATACACATGTACCAAAATCATTGATTTTATTTTTAACAATATTTTAAACCCAACCATGATACAATCAACATAGTCATAATGTGTGGTCGGGCCTGGCATGGTTTGTTCCTTCAAATTAATAGCATTGCTCATGCGATGCTTGTTTGCTATAGTGCTTTGTTGTACTATAAACCTTGTGTGGAACACAGTGTGTTTTTCAACCTGCCTTTACTAGTTTCTACTAGTGGTTAGTTAGGGACTGTTACTATGGGCAGATCTGATCTTAAGGTGAATCTCTTGTTAAAAGGAAAAATGGGCTGAAACTCCCTAAAATCGTAAGTCCCGAACCCTTCTTTATATCTTACACAAAAAAGCATATTTCCCACACGTAATTCTGTGCTAGTGGAAAAATACCATGCTACACGCACATTGTAAAACATGGAAGGTTAACACCCACTGGTTGTACGACATCTGTTGTAGCACTTGTCGGAACATAAAATGCCGGGGGGTTTATAGAATTGGTGAACCCTGGTGCCCTTTTGTTAAACACCAACCATCTTGCCACTGATATAGCACTTATTTATTGCCTGGGAATTTAACATTCCGGAACCCTAAGACCCCATTGTTAAACATCAAACATATCACACCTGTTATAACACTTGTCCGGGATGCTTATCAGTCGTTGTAAAACATCAAACATGGACACATCAATGCAATCATAAATTACAAAGTCACCGGACATGCATACGTCATTCCAGAAGTCCAGCCATAACACACGTCATACAGGAAGTCCCACCCTGCAAACCAGATGTCCCGCCCACCTGTAAAATCAATCTGGAAGCCCCGCCCACCAGGGTCATAAATCACCAAAGTGACACAATATACCCTACATTTACTACTGTCGTATTGTGCTCCTTGAAACAACCACACTGTCTTTTTCCAGAGCAGCCTGTATTTCTCCTGTGGTTACCTGTGGGTTTTTCTTTGTAACAGTTCTTGTGGCAGTTTTGGCTGAAATCTTTCTTGGCCTACCTGACCTTGGCTTGATATCAAGAGATCCCTGAATTTTCCACTTCTTAATAAGTGATTGAACAGTACTGACTGGGATTTGCAAGGTTTCTGATAACTTTTTATGTCCTTTTCCATCTTTATAAAGTTCCATTACCTTGTTACACAGGTCTTTTGACAGTTCTTTTCTGCTCCGCATGGCTCAGTATCTAGCCTGCTCAGTGCATCCACGTGAGAGCTAACAAACTCATTGACTATTTATACACAGACACTAATTGCAATTAAAAAAGCCACAGGTTTGGGAATTTCAACTTTGTTATTTTCACTTGTGTGTGTCACCTTGTGCGTCTGTAACAAGGCCAAACATTCAAGGGTATTTAAACTTTTGATCAGGCCCATTTGGGTGATTTCTGTTATCATTATGATTTTAAAAGGAGCTATGTGATAAATGGCTTCATATGATCACTATCCTTAAATAAAATACTTTTTTTTTTGCATAATCAGTCATTTTCCAAATCAATGGCACAATTTCTGCCAGGGTATGCAAACTTATGAGCACAAGTGTATGTTTACATTATATACATATAATTTAAGACACAGACTAGATACATTCAATGATAAGTTTAGTGAAATAAACAGGTTTGAACAGTATTGAGAACACATTTCATGAAGAAAATCAATGGTTGATCAATAAATATAGTCACAGCCTCACAGTTAACTGCAACATTTCCAAACCAGAGTTCAAATCCTAAGGAGTCACAGAGGGTGGTGCAACTGGCCAGCACCATTAGGGTTTGAAGGGTAAGTAATAGAATACGGATGCCTTACGTCTTCTCGCTTTGGAATAATATCAGCAACAACTGTCCCATGTCAGCTGGGAGTTTCTGATATGAAGTGGTGCCTTAATTATAACATTGGATTTCACAAAATTTGGGAGGGAAAAAACTGACAAATGCAGAATAACATAATTAGCTTATCTTTAGTGATGATTATTAGCAGATTGAATAGGTGGTTGTACTGTGCTAGAGACATGGTGAAAATGGCTGCTTTAATTGGAATAGCTCTACATCTGAAATGTTGTACTAGTGTAGGACACAGACGCAGAGGTTCATACACAAAGGGTCTTTAATCCAAGTGGTACTCCAAGACATGAATGTCAAATGAGACAAAGATGTAACATTAAACAATGACAAACAAGAAACACTGGGACAGGAGGAACTTAAATAGTGGTATAATGAGTGTTCGATGAGCAAGAGGTGACCACACTAAACGAGATAGGTGAAACCCATCAACCAAGGGGAAACAAACTGAACATGTAAACCAAGAAACTAGAGCAGAAGATCACGCCACAGGCCATGACCGGCCGATACAATTTCTTGATTTTAATTTACTAACATGATATATAAATATGGATCCTGCTGAATGTACAGTCCTATGCAAAACTGCCTACCTATATAAAACCTAGATAAAATCAACATTTCTATTTTTGCTTTATAGAAAAGATAATTAAAAGATGAATATGAGGTAATTAATATATATTTCACCAAATAAGAACAGCACTCAGAGTTCCATCCTCCATTTTGTATGAGCATAGGTATTGGAAAAGTTCTACTTAATTCAAATGTAGGAATTGTAAGATATTTTTTGTGGCATTAAATAACAGCTGTAACGTTGCAGACATGGAGGCAGGAGGCCTACACATGCACTGGGAGAATGGAGGACTTGTAATAAAAGAACCAAGACATAATCCAACTTAAAACCAGACAAGAAACAGAACAGAACAACATTACATATGGTATGAAATAGTGATGGGTGCTGACGGAACGTATCCAAACCTTTGCAACACTGTGATGCCGAAACATATGTTGAATCTCAAATCGCATACTTGCATACTATATAGTATGCCAGATTAGTATGCAAGAAGATTAGTATGTCTCAAACCATAGTAGCTACACTAAAAATAATATGCCAAAAGTTCCCGGATGGTCTACTATTTCTGGTGGATTTTTGAAGTACACATTCATGCATGCTTTTTGGGGTAATATAGACCACAGCCCCTTGCACAATAAAGGAGTAGGGGTTTCCCCGATTCTCTCGTCTTTTTACTGGACGAAAAAGTCAGTTATCGTCACCTATATTGATCGTCATTGTATCAATGTAATTCACGAATGAAAGAAAAACGAACGTTGTTATGCAATGAAATGAAATGGCTTTGGCAGTGTAAGTTCGTCTTCAGTTTCACTAGCAATTGCTCAATTCTTATGACTATTCCAAGTAGTAAGATGCTAATAAGCCTATTTCTGGCTGATAAGCTATTAAAACGGCCAGTGGCAAAAGCCATACAGTTCATAGATGCTATTTGTGGTGGAAATAAACTTCATAGGAAACGTTATTCAGTTGAAGAAAATGCTTAACGGTGTCTAGCTTAATATTCAAACTTGGCATGATGATAATGCGAGACAAAATCATCTAATGTTGAGTCAATTTTATGACGAGTGCGCCTGCGTAGGATCCACGGACACCGCACAGGCCCGCACAGCCAGGCCGCACCAGCTCAAAAATCTAAAAGCGCATAGCTACACTTATGTGAACCGCAGAGCCGCACAAACGATGATTGGTTGGATGGCAGAGGGAGGGTTTTACACAGAGTAGGGAATTCCGGCAAAATTTGACTTCCTGTATCAACAAAGACGAAGCAACAATGGAGTCTGGAGGCATGGATCAAATCGAGGAACTTTTGATAGTATAGGGCTGAATCTCAAATCGCATACTTGCATACTATATAGTATGCCAGATTAGAATGCGAGAAGATTAGTATGTCTCAAACCATAGTACGCTGAAAACAGTATGCCAAAATTTCCCGGATGGTTTACTAAATCTGGTGGATTTTCGAAGTACGTATCCGTGCATGCTTTATGGGGCAATATAGACCACACCCCTTGCGCGCAGTAAAATAGGAGGGGTTTCCACGATTCTCTCGTCTTTTCGCTTGATGATAAAGTCAGTTATCGTCACCTATATTGCTACTTATTGCATCAATGTCATTCACATATGAAATAAAAACAAACTTTGTTGTGCCATGAAATTAAATAGCTTTGGCAGTTTAAAGTTTGTCTTCAATCTCGCTAGCAATTGCACTTCAGTCTCGCTAGCAATTGCAAATCTTATGACTATTCCAATTATACTAGTATTACTGGTTTAAGCTTTTAAAACCGCCAGTGGCAAAGGCCATGCAGTTCATAGATGGTATTTGTGGTGGAAGTAAACTTCATAAGAAATGTTAGTCAGTTTAACACAGTGCTTAATGGTGTCTAGTTAAATATTCAAACTTGGCATGATGTTAATGCGCAACAAAATTTAATGTTGAGATGCAACGTATTATGATGAGATAGTCTGTCTCAATCGGTCCCAATACTGGCATACTAGCTTATGATGTACTAAACAGTACGTACTTCACCATCATCTGCAAAGTACGTACTTGTAGTACGTAGAATGTAGTAAGCAATGTAGTAAGCGATTTGAGATTCAGCCCTAGGAGAAATTCTAGGCAAAGAGCCAGCAACATGCCAGAAAAGGTGAAAGCTGATGAGGGACAAATATGTAAGAATAAAGAAGAAATTGAAGAGTAAAAGTGGCGATGCAGGAGGGGAAAAAAAAAAAGTACCTCCGTTTTATTTAATGCTTTCTTGGCTGTCCGGGCACATAAAACACAGTGAAATCGACTCAAATTTTGGCGAGGACAGAAACAAGGTAAGTTCAGTTTTTCACATTTGCAAATTCAGTGTTGATTAACTTCTACTACAAAGTTGGCTAACTGGCCAGTAAATATTAAAGATTTGTATTAGCAAAACATGAAACAAAAATGAAACTTTTGACGTTATTCTCAATACAGAGAGTTATACATATGGACTGGGAGTAAACGAAAATTTTAGTCACGTTGTTGGAGAAACTAAATTGCACTCTAAACTGCAAGTACTAAAAGTGTGTACTCCAGTGATTCTGTTGCGTTCATTTTACATGTACCAGTTGTTTGTTTGCATGGCTGCGTTAATTAGCTAACTACTCAGTTAAATGTGGTTATATTTAGATGTAGCTATAAATATTGCTGCCACAATTGTATCTGTAGAAACAGATGTTTTACATAAAGCAAGTTTTGCTAGCTAACAATGATAGTACTATTCTGCCAGCACAATTATGACAATTGTTTGTGCGTAAAGGGCTGTATACAAGGGGTTAGCAGACCTTATGTACAGTATCTCAAAAGTGAGTACACCCCTCACATTTTTGTAAATATCTGATTATATCTTTTCATGTGACAACACTGAAGAAATGACACTTTGCTACAATGTAAAGTAGTGAGTGTACAGCTTGTATAACAGTGTAAATTTGCTGTCCCCTCAAAATAACACAACACACAGCCATTAATGTCTAAACCGCTGGCAACAAAAGTGAGTACACCCCTAAGTGAAAATGTCCAAATTGGGCCCAAAGTGT
>JACXGI010015748.1:0-16969 GCA_016801175.1 Esox masquinongy | reverse complement strand
GAACTCCGCATGTCATAGCCACCCTATCAGATTCATGATTACCAATGGTGACAAAGTAACTCCGGCCATCTAGATAAGATCTGAACCAATCAAGGACTGTCCCGGAGAGTCCTACCCAATTTTCTAGCCTATCTATAAGTGTTCTATGATCTACAGTGTCAAATGCTGCACTGAGATCTAATAGAACCAGAACAGTTATACACACAACTGGTTGTACACACAACAGTATACACACAACTGGTAGTGTTGACATTGCACAGATTAAATACACCTCTGTAATCATTTGAAAGATTGCTCAGAAGACTAGATGATTTAACCAGCGTACTTCAATTACACCCTTATTGAGTAATATGCTTACTTATGCTGTTTTTGGCCCACTGTAATGTCATAAGTGTGCATTTATTTACTGTATATGGGGCTTTCAGGTGGTGAAGGGAGTGTGACTGAAAGGACCGGATAGGAAGGAATTTGCAAAACCAAAAGAACAGGGATGGTCGTTGTTTGTACAAGGTGTGTCGATAAACTATATCCAGTTTCCCAGTAAAAAAAGAAAGTTGTCCAGTCCTGACGTAACGCAACAGGTTTTATTGGGTCTTGTAGGGCAGTCCTGTCAGTTTCCTCTGCCTTTACCCTAGCAGCATGTTGTTTCTGGTTCCCCTCACCCCACTCTTTCCAATGGGCTGCCCGATGAGGCCCGGGGTACTTTCCAATGGGCTGGCCGATGAGGCCTGGGATCCTCAGTGTTGTTGCTGTTCCTGGTCTGGTGGTGTGTTGTCAGAGCCGAATCCTTGAGCTTGGCAAATGGGGAATACACAAACCTCTGTGTGTGCACGTCTAGTTGCTCATAGCTCTTCATCTTCACTGGCCTCACAAAAGTTACACAATCTGTGTGAACTTCTTAGTAGAGGTGTGGAATTCAATACCAGCCGAGTCAAGCCAGCGTGTTCCTGTAGCTCTGTGTGCCTCCCCCGACAGTGGTTTGTTATTGATGAGCTTTTGCCGACATTGAGATAGAAGTGGCTTAATCTTCAAATATATGGATATTTTGTAAACCTTTGGAGAGTGATTACTATAACTATTGCTTGCAACATATTTCCTTATTTTCGATTGCCCGTACTAAGAAATATTTCTATTGGCCCTAGTCCTAGGTAGCTAGTAGACTAGCAACCGGTCACCAGTGTGTTAAATATCCTGCCTGTTACTATGTCTCTAATCTATGGCTTTGACGTAGTTATGTTGCTATGAGAGTTCACCCCCAAATCAATGGTTTTGTGAGCCATGTTACCGTTCCGACAAGACAGTACTTGAGTTGATGAGTTGGGTCGGTGGAATGTTGGGTATATTGGATGTCTCTCTGCTGGCTCTGTTGTGCGTTAAGCTGCGTTGTAGCTAGGCCAGGCCAGGGAAGCTTCACAACTTTTGCTGGTCAGGTTGCCTTGTTTACTGAAGTCACAAGCTGCATTGAAAGTCTGAACTTTGTTCTTTATGAGGTGTTTTGGGAAGGATGGCTTGATCCTTTGCAGGAAAATATGTTAGCTTTGTCCAAATGTTTGTTCAAGCTGTTCTCTCTAGATGCTTTCCTGGTTTATGGCTCCATGTTTTACTGAGTTTTGGATGTTATGTCCTAGCCTAGATTAGAAAAGCTCTCTTATAAGCTATTTTAACAGACCAAGAAGCATATTATATTATACTATAAGTTATTTGCTGTCCATGAATGCTTGGGAATTACAGTGGCTATGAATGGCACAGGACAACATGTATCAGACCTGCAGTGGGAAATCAGTCCCAACCCTTTCTTCCCGGCTGTGTTTAAAGTTCTATTGTACTGGGATGGAAACTCATTAGTAAGCTCAGGTTAAGGAAGTGCCATATAAAAGGGGAGTGCAGCCGTGCATCCATGGAAAATTGGGCTAAGGGGGTTTGGCTGATATACAAACCAATATAGAATTTTCAGAATATGCCAAGCTTGGGGTTTATGGTAAGGGTAAGTTTTATGTTTTGGATAATTAGGTGCTGTCAATTGATACTGGTTCTGGATACTGAAAAAGTCTTAGTTTCTCTGTGTCACCCCAGGGACATGCTGTGTCGGAATGCGCTCCAGTCTGGGAGCTGCTACTGATGCTGACATTTGAGACCCTGCTCTGTTCTCTGGGCTTCTTTGTCATTCAGGGTGTCCTGTTTGCCTCTGGTCTCATCCCAGTCATAGGACTGGAGGGTTGGCTTGGCTCAGTAGTGCGTTTGTGTGTATTATTTGTTGTTTGTTTGCGCAGGCACGTGTTAAGTGGAGTAGCAGGGGAGAATCTGATACCTGCCCAACATAATCATTGAGGCAGAGGAGAGAAGAGAAGCCTCTCTCTTGCTACATTTCATAACTATTGATTATCTGTGATGGCCATATATAGACACGAGAGGGTTCCGGCAGCCTATTGGCTCATCTGAATACTTTATTTACTCCTTGACAGTTACTCAAGTCTGTAAATGGAGAAGCTGAGGCCCTGCTCTAAGGTGACCGATGGCAGCTGTTAAGCTTAAGCTTTCAAAATGTCTCTCTATGACCAGTTCATAACCACGTGCTACTGTGTGCTGCTTTACAGGGAAGGCTTGGAAAACAAGTGCACTTACTAGATTTTGTAGCCTACACCTACATACATAATCGACATCCTGCAGGCAGGCTGCAATGGACAGAATTGAAACATTGAGTTACAAAAAAATCTAGCTAAACAGAAAACGCCTCTTCAGAAGAATGTTGAGGAAACATGTGGGAGGTCTCACTCAAACATAACGTTCTCTGCTCTGTCAAATGATCATAGGCCTATTTATAGTGACATTTATTATGGGTAGTAAAACCTGCATCTTTGCAGTGGTGTTTTGATTGAGCCTTTTTATCTTTGTGTGCTTTGGTTTTCAAGTTCGACTGTCAAGATCAGCTCCTGTCCCTGCCCACAAAGCCTCTCTGAACAGGCACTTAATAAAGACTTTTTTTACTTCTCATTATGGTTATTAAGGCACAACTGATCTTAGATCAGCACTTCGGTAAGTTTGTGAATACAGGTCCTGATTGTTGGTAGACAAAATAGGCCTAGTGTGTTCCCACTCTTCTCCAAGATGTTCTGCTTCTTATCACGCCGCTTGCCTAAACACAAAGTTTGTTGGAGATTGCCTTTTCCCAATCTCCTTGATTTTCTGAAGACATTTAAACATTCCAATAATTCTACTTGTTTTAATTGTGCTGCTAATGGTAGACTAAATATGGGGCCCGAACACAATGTATTTAAAGTTGACATTTACATACAATGGGTGGTGAGTATGAGCTAATGGGATAGGTACAGTATATGCACATTAACTGTACGGTCAACTGTACAGTTGTGTACATATTTACCCATCTAAAGCTCCAGTATCTATCTTAAAGAAGACTATGTGGTCAGCAGAGTCTAGTTTATGTGGGACAGATGGCTTGTTGCTGAGGGCAACAGCAGTTGGGGAAAGAAACTGTTCAGTTGGCAGGATTGTTTTGGTCATGATTGTGCTGGCCTCCACCTGCTGGAAGAGAATTTTTGGAACAGTGGGTGACTGGGGTCAGCGATGATCTTGCCTGCACGCTTCTATACCCTTGAGTCATGTGGAGGCCAGGTGGCGGCCGGACTGTAGAATGCATGGCAGTTGACTTCTGCTGCAGGCACAGAGATCCAAACCAGAGCCTGATGGAGGAGATGATGGACTCTCTGTAGAGCCTGGCTCAGTATTTACTAGCTGCTGTAAGTGGGAGCTTCGCTTTGTGTTGCCTCGGTGACTGCTGTCATGTCTCCCGTCTTAAATCCTGAAAGATGATGGTCCTTTATTTGGCTAATTGGGGGGATTTTCCTGATGGCAACCTACACTGTTTCATTTTTGACCGCACATTCACCTGTTGGTCGGTGTCTTCATGGCTCATGGACTCATTGGCGTCAGTGAAGAGAATGAACAGATTAGAACCCTGGTCTGGATTAGAACCCCAGTCTGGATTAGAACCTCGGTCGAAATGACAGATCGGTCTGACGAGGGAGAACCGCTCTGCCGTTCAAGGCACTGCTGGAAACGACTGGGATGTAGCCACGTAGCCTACGTCTTGTATGCTGTTGTGTCCTTGTTTTACACAGACCAGATACTTTTGTTTTATAGCAGCACAGTTCTGTATCTAGCCCACACCCTTTTCCATGTGCTAGAATATTCAGAGAACCATTGAATGGATCAGTGTTTCTGTTTTCACTAAGCTTGTGTATCTAAGCTGACGTCTGCAGGTAGCCTATCTTTGTTTAAAATTGATTGAACCCTGGCCAATAGATGGGCTTGCTGTTTAGCAACTGAACAGACAGGGTTCACCTAGATATGACAACATGTAAACCTAATTTTTTGTCTTGCAATTTTTATTGAAACACAATACATTGTTACTGTTTTTGATCAGCAAGCAGGCAACTTCTTTGTCATGTTAATATAGACAGAACAGTGTCAATAACCAGATACAATAAACTGAAACAGTACGCCTACTGTACGATTCCTAAATGTCAGCTTCCTTACTGTGCAGAGCCGTCACAGGGCTTTCTGCCTCATAGATGCACATCTTTCTGTTATTTTAAAGTGTTGGCTCATACAACTGGGAAGATGTTTGTAATGGATGATATTGATAAACATACCAGCTGAATGGAAACAATTCTGTGTGTAATGCTTGCAGTTGTTCACAGATACAGTTGTGCAAGCTTGCAGCATTGAAATGTCCAGCCCTTCCGTTGAATGCAACACTTTTAAAATTCAAACTTCTTTTCAACAGAGGATATGAGATGCCCATCCTAAACTTAACAATACTAGTGCTGGGCTAAAATGGAGAACTGCGATGTAGGAACGAGAGGCCAGTAGTAGAATCATCATGGCGTACCACGAGGTGCTAGTCCCTCAGTAACTCACTGTCTTGTGTTTAGAGTCAAGTGGTTGGTGATCAGAGAGCAGGCTTCCCCACCCCTTCGTCCCTTGACTGGCCAATTCTCCACTGTTCCCAAAGCCGCTTTTGTTCAGGCTTATCTGGTCTTCATGGCTAACTTCTCTTTGAAAACATACTGGCCGCTTGTCTTTCCCCAGCCAACGAATGTGAATGGGGAAGGATTCAAGGATGTATCCCGTGTGGTACCCTATTCCCTAAGTGGTGCACTACTTCAAACCAGGTTGGTATCAACCATAAGCAAAAGTAGTGCGTTAATTTGAGCTGTTATTGGGTCACAGTTTAGAGGGAGCCTGTTTCCATATCGGTGTTGTCTGTGTGAACTGAAACTGTACTGGTATTGAGCCTCCAGTTCCTTTATACCCTATGAACAGTTGGACTGAATTCAGTCGTTTTGCGGTCTTTAGATGTATCACGCCCGCCTTTGTAACCTTTCATGTTCTTGTTCTGATTGTCCTGTCTCCTCTACAGAGTTTACTACAAGGCCGGGCCACATTTAGGATGCACTTTTTTTGTGTTGAATATTTGCAAGCTGGCATTTTGGCGTAATCTCTAACTTGGAACATGTTTTATGTGATTGCACATCTTTGTTTAGGCTATCTCTGGTTGGGTTTTTCCTGAGTGATATTGGGGTAGGCCTATTTGTTTTGGAATGTAAAGTGTATTGGAATGTCATGAAAATGAAGACCTAAGAATTTAATGGAAGTGGGAACTAAGCTGTTCAAACCACTAAACACAACATACCTTCTGAATGCATATGGTTGCTTAAAAATGTTTTTTGTGTAATTTTGTCTGGATTTACATAAGCCATTCATTTACATTCAGCAGAACATTGTGGGAATATATCTGCAATTTTTTTTCTTTTCTATCACTGTTTAACAATCTCAGATCAGCAGCATTCCATGAAAAGTCTTGATTCTTAGTTGACCCTTGGCTTATTGACTCGACATCAGAACACGCACGCACACAGTTCCTTCCTTAGTGCTCTCTTAAGGTGGTCTGAAACTCTGCCCTAAAATGTACATCCTGTTTCCCCACAGTGTAGTGGGTGTGGCCCTGAGCTGTAAGGTGGTCAGATTGTGGCCTGCAGACGAGCAGGGGGTTGTGCTTCACCACAGCAGCCACTCTGGACTGGAGGGAGGAGCTAAATGCCTGAGAGATGTGAATCTGTGAGTTACTGCAGCGCTACCGCCGCCTCTCACAGGGAACCTAGGAAACCGCCCCCACCCAACCTGCTGCAGTCAGCCTGGAGGTAAGAGATAACACACTCTCACACACACACACACACACACACACACACACACACACCAAGCTTGTCAGCTTGTCGCCCTGTCCCCCCCTACTCACAAACCACAATTACATACTTAGTTCCTATGTTAATAGCAGCTTATGGGCAAGACCACATGTTCTGTTTGGGTTTGTTTACGTAGCCAATAGGCTACACCTAGCATTAGCATTGAACTAGGCCTACCTCTTCAACAGTGGGTCATTATTAAAGCCATTTACATTAAGCTACAATTTCTGTTCAGGAGGGTGCAAGACTGGAGTGTTGGCTCAGTGTAGAGCAGCTGTTCCCAATCGTTTCTTTACTGGGGACCACCAAATCAACATCAAAAGTAACATTTGTAATTATGTTTATATTCAAATAATTGTGTGGATATAATAATAATAATAATAATAATAATAATTATTATTATTATTATTATTATTATTATTATTAATAATTGGTGCACTGTCAAAGCCACAATATATACTTTTAGCAAGTGGATGACAGTTCACTAATTCAAAGGAAGATGGAATACGTTTGAGGAATTGAAAGTTAAAGTATTTTCACACATATTTGGCTACAAAATACTAAGTAATGGTAGGTTGTTGACTCTAAAATAGGTTTGGAAGAGCAGAAAGCTGTAGGTTAAGGATGTAGCATGTAGATGGCTGACTAGCTTCTCTAGAGTTCTTCATCCAAGAAAGGCACTGTTATAAGTTGACTAATGGCTTCTAGTTCTGTAGCAGAGTTTGGCTACCAATGCCTCTTTCTCTCTCCATCTGCGTGCTTGGTCTTTTCTCACAAAGCCCATTGAGCCAACATTATATGAGAATGACACCCATTCCTTTGCTCATTATGTAATACTGTAGTGGTCAGGTTAAAAACATACTGGTAGTTTTTTTAAAAACATTTTTTGTGTAATGAATAGTCATTAGTGGTATTCGAATATTGGAATGTCCAATGCACAACCCTATTAAACACAGGTATATCTTGATCAGAAGAGATTAAAACTCCTCTTACCTTACTCAGCAGCAGCTAGTTAGTTAGCTGGCTCTTGCTGTAACATTTTACATTTTTGTTGGATGCCTTGGAACAAGATTAGCTCTGTCTTGACCAGAGCTCCTGTCTCATCAGACCATAACACATTTTCCCACATGGTTTTGGGAGATGGAATGTGTGTTCTTGCAAAATTTCTGCAGGCTTTTGTCCCTTTTTTGTGAGCTGGTTTTTGTCTTGCCACCCTCTGGCTCAGTGTTGTGGAGAACACATGAAACAGTTGTACTATGCAGAGTGCCCAAGTCCTGACAGACAGTCCTGCAGCTCCTTTAAGGTTATCTCCCTGATGGTCTTTCTCCCCTGATGGTCTTTCTCCCCTGATGGTCTTTCTCCCCTGATGGTCTTTCTCCCCTGATGGTCTTTCTCCCCTGATGGTCTTTCTCCTGGCCCTGGTAATACCTTTGGAGGGACGTCTTGGTCTTTGTAATGTCCTGGTGATGCTTGTCACAGTGTTCCATGGTACATGTATTGCCTATTTTATATGCTACTGCTGATTTGTACCTCTCAATAATATCCCATAGAGCAAGGAAATCCTATAGGAACCGCTGATTTTACTTAGGGCTAATTAGAATTACTTCAGGTTAAAGTAAATTAACTGTGTTTTTACCAATCACGTTCCAAATCATGTATTGTTATATCCCCCATCAAATAGAGCGTGCACTAGGGCTTCGCAATTTGGATGCAATATTGAATCACTTTTTTTGCCAGGTATTAAGATTATGAATTGTGATTTTCAAACATTTAGGTATCAACAGTGTAGAGTGAGAGAACCTCACTTCTAACATCAGATAATAGTCAATAATGCAATGTAACGTGAAAGCTGCATTCTCTGTAAGGGTGTCGACTTCTTGATATTCGCTTTAGAGTAGGGGGTTGTCTCAGCAATGTTCCTTCACAGCTCAAACCAACGTTTTCAATGTTTTACCTGACTAAGAACTGCTGTACTGCTCTGTGGGACAGTGCTATCAGCCAGGTGAATGATGGTTTGACTACCTTGTTCAGAGAGAGAACTTACCCTAACCCAGGCCAATTAGGATGAACTGCCTTGGTCAGGGATAGAACTAACCCTAACTTAGGCCAGTTAGGATGAACTGCCTTGGTCAGGGATAGAACTAACCCAAACCCAGGCCAATTAGGATGAACTGCCTTGGTCAGGGATAGAACTAACCTTAACCTTTCGGTTACTGGTCAAACCCTCAAACCACTAATCTTCCTGATGTCCCAAAGATGTTTCCATAATAATGTGGCAGAACAGAATGACATTCCCCCATCTTTCCCAGTTTACCTTGTCTGTAAATGAGTTCCCATTTCTCCCTGGCAAACTACAGACGTGTGTAGGCATATGCTGTGCTCCAGGCTGCTTTAGCCCCAGATGGTGTGTAGAAGTAGCCCTCCAGACATGGGTTCAAATACCATGTACAAGTCATGTAAATACTGTTCTGTGTTTTTGATTGAGCTTACCTGGTTTAATTGCCACATACACTTGTCCCAATCTACAAACCCCAGCCATTTGCCAGGCTTGAGCAAACACTTTTAGTATTCTGTTGTTTTGGAATTGTACTTGAATCCAGATCTGAGCCCCAGTAAGAACATGTGATGTTACAACATAATTGTAGGAGGCAGCCATAGCCTCAGACTTTGTGATTGGCCCAAATGGCAGCCTGTTCCCTATATGTTGCACTACTTTTGACCAGAGCTATATGGGCACATAGTGCACTACATAGGATATATAGTGCTGTTCTGTACACAGCCCTCGTGTGACTTAATTCCTTGACGTTCAAAGTTGGATCAGTTCCAAGTCATGGAGTCTTGAAGGAAGAAGAGAAAACACAAGGCTGTTAAATTGAAGTGGCTCTCTTCAGGCATGATCTCACCCGATCAGAGCTCATGACTCACTTTCCAGTCCACCCATCTCTGTTGTGCTTCTCGCTTCAACTCGTTTGTTTTCTTTTAACATAACGCTAAGTTGTACTTTCCCTAAAATTGCCATTAGCACTAATGTGTGTTTTGGCATGGGCCAAAGTGTCGGACCGTTTGAGTTGGAGGAGGCTGAAATTGGTGTCCAGGGCTTGTAGATTTATGTGGGGAATTGGGTGCTATATGGTAGGGGGGCTCTGTGTAGGGGCTGAGGGGTAATCTAGGTTGGGAACACTGCTGTGGAAGGGAAGAGTCCTTCTGAGCTCATTGATATGTAATAATGGACAAGTCAAGCCAGAACTACAACATCACACACCATTCAGATCAAAATATGCGAGGGGAAAAATGGAAGACGTCTTTCATGAATAGAATAGATAGTAGTTTCAGCTTCTCTGTTCATTAGGGGTTCATGGAAAGCTATTGTTGTCTAAAGTACATTTTTTTTGTATGTTCCTTGACGTGGTCCAGTAACTCAAGCATAAAGATTTGTAGTTTGGCCCAGAAACTAGAGGCCATGAAAGTCGTATAGGGGGCACTGTTACAAGTGCTCTCATTTTAACCATCCTCCACCCTGTTTGACCTAGATACCTGAGACTACCTGTTACAAGTGCTCTCATTTTAACCATCCTCCACCCTGTTTGACCTAGATACCTGAGACTACCTGTTACAAGTGCTCTCATTTTAACCATCCTCCACCCTGTTTGACCTAGATACCTGAGACTTAAGTTGCGCCTCAATAACCTATTCGGTCTGTGAATATAGATTTGGACTCCCCCCTCCAATTTCATAATTATTTGCGTCTACTGCCTGGATTTCCAATGGACTTGGGAGTGTCGAGGATTGGAGAAGCATCCTGCTGGGCCAAGCTATTCTGCTTTCTCTTCCAACCTGGAAGTTAGTCTGTCAGTGTTCACTCACCTGATCACTCACCTCATTGTGTAGACACCCGAGCCATCTGATGGAGTTTCTAGAATGCAATGACACACTGGAGCTCTGAATGTGGGGGGGCGGGGCCTCACGTGACCAAATGAGGACTGGCAATGCATGGGGAGGGTGGTGGAAGAGCTGGAGAGGAGTCTCAATTGCACTAGTTCTGACCAGGACCCACAGGGAATAGACCAGATAATGGAGTTTCTAGAGCGCTGATGCTTGCCAATTTGCATGCCCATCAGCTTCACAGCAACTCCCGAGCTAGTGGCCTCGAACATAGACTATTGTGCCCAACCTGGTGCTAGGAGAGAGCCTGGGAGGCCCTCAAACCTTTTAGGGTTATTACCATGATGACATTACCATGATGATCAATGTTATGTTTGCTATTAATAGCTTTAAAAATAAGGAAACTTAAAAAGGCACTCTTGAATATCGCACTTAAGCAAAATTCCAGTAGTTAAAAATACAATCATGGACTAAGTCTTCTCATGGACTTATACAGTACTCCCTAAAGTGTTTATGAGAAATGAACGATGATGCACTCAAAGACAGTCACACTTTACCACTACATGCATATTTTCACACATGAAAATGAGTCATGTTCTCATTGGAAAAATTATCAGTTGTAGGACTGTTTGTTATATTGTTAATTTAGAAACATTTGTAGATTTTATTTTTCACTTTGTCATTGGACTTTAGTGTTGATCAGTGGCATAAACTCCTGATTAAAGGCATTTTGATTTCATGTTGTAACACAAATATCAGGGAGTGAATACTTTGCAAGCCACTGTATTTAGGTTTACTTAAATAGTTTTGAGAAAGTTGCTGCATTCTGTTATTGCTGCATGTTCACTAACTTTAAAAATACTTCAAATCTTCTGTTTCCCCATTGACATTAATGGGACATTTGTCACAGGTTGCTGACTGGGCTCTACTCCTGTTGGTTGGTAGGGGAGGTTTCATTGTCAGGTCAAACAACACCCCATGTTTACAATGGCAATGTGTGTCAAGGAGTTGGTGTGGTAGATATCACAGACCAGCACTCAGGCTAAGGGAAGTGGTTAACTATGCAACACATTAATCAGTTACACAGATAAAACCAATCTCTGGCCTGAAAACAAATTTTCCTGTCTGTGTATTTTCTGCCAAGGCAGTGTTGTCGTTACAATCAGGAAGTTCAACTGGAGGATTGGGTCAGGAAGTAGTGCAAGTGTGGTGGTTGCCATGGAGATAGCATATGAGGCGCTTACAGTTGTTGATGTGGATGTAGCATTTACCTAGTGTCTGTGACTGGGTCTCCTTGGTCATCCCAAATACACACACACACACACACACACTCTCAGCCGCAATAGAAGCAGGCAGCTACAGGAGAGGAGCTCCTGCAGGCTGTTTGGGAGACATTCCCTCTCCACCCTGCTCTCTAGGCTCTGGCAAGCCAATGGGGTGACACCAACCCCATCTCTAGAACAGCTTCATCCCAAATGATACCTCATCTGGTCTAATCCCTATGGGCCTCGGTCAGAACTAATGTAGTATCCTCCCCTCCACCACCCTCCCCTGCATGCCAGTCCTCATTTGGTCACGTGAGGGCCCCACCCCCACATTCAGAGCTGCAGGTCTGCAGTGAACAATGCCTTATATGTATGTATGCTGGTTGAGCTGTGAGGGCTACAGCATGTTGTCTGATAGCAGTTCTGTCACACTGAGGGTGCTGTTGAGTGTAGTGTGTGCATGTGACGAGGAGTTCGGTCAGCTCTGTTATGCCAACGAGGGCGGGGGGCCCCTATACTGGCCATCATCAGGTTTAATGGGGCACCTTTGCATCCCCAATACACTCTGTCCCAAATGGCACGGGCCCTATTTAAATTTAGATGACATTTTGATGTGTGTCATTTTGGACACTATGTAGTGGAAAAAAATCAGGTCATCAGGGGCTATGTACAAACACGTAAGGGAGAAGAAAATGAATACACAGGACAAATCTTTGACTTAAACGTCAACTCCTTATCTATACACTGTATTTCTATGCAATTCTTCCAATCCAGAAGGTGTAATCCAGGTGGATAGCTTTGTAAAAACACGGCCCCTGGTTCTAAGTCATCCGATCCAAGGAGATCAGCTGCCTCTGCCTGTCTGATCATTGGGATGAAAGACATGTCATAGATAAGCACTAAAAAGCCCGCTGCCTTAACAACCTCTGGTGCACAGTCGACACTTCCGTGTAAAGTAGGTTAGCTTGTCTCCTAAGCAAGCACAGCGTTTTTCCACAGTGCTGAAGTGTTTTCCTAAGGGAGGTTTTGCCAGAGGAAAAGATGTCAGCGGGCTCAGGCAGGGCAAACATTCCTCTCCTCTTGCTTCTCTATGCCAAGTGCCAAAACCTGTTATTTTTCTGTTTCCTCTCCCATGTCCCAGTTCGCACACCATTGGGACACACTTCTGTCTACTCCCTGAGTGAACTGAGCTAGCATATCAGGAGAGCATATAGGGTTTGGGCCCTTGTTAGATGTCCTCATATGGTTTATTTCTACATTCCCTGTGATGGTTAAACATTCAGAACGAATCTGCTGAAAATATAACTCAAGCTGACCTAATTAGTCATTGTGCCTTCCATGAATTCATGAAACACTGTGATTCATTAAAACGTAGGTCATTTCATTAAGTATTTGATGTTACCTTCACTGCCAAGCTTGTTCCTAAGCTCAGGACCCTGGGACTTAACACCTCCCTTTGCAATTGGATCCTGGACTTCCTGACGGGCAGACCCCAGGTGGTGAGAATGGGCATCCTCACCTTCTCTGCACTGACCCGGAGCACTGGAGCCCCACATGGCTGCGTACTCAGTCCCCTCCTGGGGGCGGGGACGGGGTCATGCCCCCATACACATCGATGCAAACTCAGCAGTGAAAACTGCCCAAAAACGACTATACTTCCTGAGGAGACTCGAGAAATTTGGCATGTCTGTAAAAACTCTCACCAACTTCTACAAGTGCACCATTGAAAGCATCCTCTCAGGCTGCATTACTGCCTGGTACAGCAGCTGCTCTGCTGCAAACCGCAAGTCCGGTAAACTCTGCAGAGCGCTTCACCGGCTGCCATCTCCCCTCCGTGCAAGGCATCTACCATGCCTTAGGAAAACACGGAACATCATAAAAGACTACAGCCACCCAGGCTATGGCCTGTTCACACTGCTGCCGTGTGGTAGATGCTACCGGAGCATCAGGACACACACTTCCAGACTCAAAAACATTTTTTTTTCCCCTCAGGCCATAAGGCTCCTCAACCAGCAACACTGAGCCATGATCATACTGATTACACATGAACTTTCCAGATGCTCAGATGTCCTTTCAGGTACTTTTAATGGGCATTAGAATATTCCTTTGTATGTACCATTCATAAGCATATTACACTCATGTATCTATAATATTCAATACTTCTACCATACTGTTCATATTTCCCATCCTGCTCATTCAAAAATTGATGCTAGTTTACATTTTTATGTATATTACTGCAATACTTGCCATATCAATGATACTCAATACTACTACCAATATTGCTGCTAGTTTACAGTACTCTTTTTAAACTGCTGCTATGAACAGTTGTGTAAAACATTGCTTTATCTTCTTGCTATATTTTTGCTGTGTAAATTTTTCTCCGTAAATTCTCACTACGTAGTTGTAGTGTTATGCCACTGTTCATAAGCTTATTACACTCATATGTATCTATGATATTCAATAATTCTACCAGTTGCTGCTAGTTTACACTTAGGTATATTACTGCCATACTTGCTATATCTAAATGTTTAATAATACTACCCAGATTGCTGCTAGTTTACAGTTATCTGTATTTTTGCTTTATTTTATTATTATTATTTTCTTTTTGTCTGGCTGTATTTTTGCTTATTTCTTCTTAACTCTCACTACATAGTTGTTGGGTGCTGTATCACAAGAATGTCATTGTGCAGGATGACGCTGTGTTGTTCGGTGCGTTTGACAAATAAACCTTAACTTGAAACAAGTTCATACGTTAAATCTGTATCACATTATCTCGCAATGGGTGTGAGCATTTCCTCATTCCCTTACAGTTTGAGGCAACATTTTTACATTGTTTTTCACTTTTATTTCCCATCAATATTTTTGTCAGTAGTTAGCCCGGAGAGCTCCTACATTAGTGTTAAACGTCTGCTATCTGTCAGTGTCGTTCCTGTCGACCTGGTTGCCTCCTGACACGTTTGTCTTTAACCAATGGTTTCCTCTCTTCCATTACAGGGCTGTAGCCATGCATCTGAAGCCGTACCCCAAACAGCAGAACGAAGAGCTCCACCTGGAGTCCAGTCAGGGCAGCCAGAGAGGCCATCACCGTGTGAGCCAGCCGGGGGCCCTGTCTCTGAGGACGGAATGGGGGCTCCTCCCGGCGGTGGACTCGCCTAGCAGCGGTCTGGGCCCGGGTTCGGCCCGCTCCCCCCTCAGCGTCATCTCCCCCAACACCCTGCAGCGCAGCGGCTCCAACCACAGCAACGCCTCCCGGCTGAGCGGGTCGGAGGGAAATGTGTTCCACAGCAGTACGACCTGGGCCCGGAGGAAAACCTCGGAGACCTCCTACACCACCACCTCATCCCTGCTGCTGCACTCCAACTCCTCCTGCACCTCCTCCACATGCTCTGAGAACCAGGAGGCCTCCCTCGGCATCTCCTACCAGGGCGAGGACGGAGAGGGCCCGCTGGACATCTGGGCTGTTATCAAGCCCGGCAACACCAAGGAGAAGATCGCCATCTTTGCCTCGCCCCAGTGCCGGGGCAGCAGAGAGCCACTCAGGGAGGCGGAAGATGAGGATTTGAACGACAGCCTGTCGAAGAGCGTGTCCGTGAAGATGAAGAGCTGCTGGGAGGACGAGGGCGGCTCTGTGGCCAAGCGCAGGAAGAAGTCGGGTCACCAGGGCCGCTACCACCAAGACAGACAGTCACCCAGACCCCTGGAGCCCCACAGCCCACCGAGCCCCACCGGCCACAGCCCAGTACAGGTGACCCCCAGCCCCAGGGTGTCGGAGTCTGGCAAGGTGGATGCCGGGGTGGAGCAGGTGTCCAGGGTAGGGGGCGAGGAGGTGGGTGAGACCGGGACGGGCAAGGCTCTCTCTGTGGTGGAGCTGGTGGCCTTCCTGGAGCAGAGGGCCAGCGACAAGCCCGTGGACTCAAAGCCGGCATCTCTGCGGAGCTCCACTAGCATTACCTTTTCCAGGGGGCTGTCAATCACCCTGGAGCTGCAGCAGCCGAGGCCTCCGGACCCGAACCCCCAGGACCAGGAGCAGGCCGACTGCGTCAAGGTGTCCGACATGGTGGCCAAGCTGGAGTCGGAGTGCCTGAAGCGTCAGAGCGTTACGCGGGACGGGTCTGGCTCCGACGGGGAGCTCTCCAGGAATAACAGCCTCTCGCGCAACAACAGCCTGCGGAGGAGGGTGGGCCGGGTTCTTCTGGCGGGGGCAGACGCTTGTTCTATCTCGGCCCAGCCCCTGCCGCCGCCCCCTGCCGCCGGGTCTCAGCGTGGACTAGACGAGACCGCAGGGGCACAGCACCGCCCTGCCGCCGGCGTCCACGCAGACAAACAAGCTCCAGGCGGCTGCCCTGAAACCGCACGCTGGATCTCCCGTTCCTCTGACCCAGCCTCGGCCTCGTCTCACAGCGTGGACCCTGGGTGTGGAGCCTCGGACGGAGAGCCAGAGGAGAGCTACGAGGCGCGGGGCCAGCAGGAGGGAAGCCGGCCTGCGGAGGTTGGGCGGGGCCGGCGCTTCCAGCTCCAGTCTCAGCCGGAGCAGGCCGGCAGCCCAGAGAGCAGCGGTGGGCTGGAATGTAAGGAGCCCCTCCCAGGCATGCTGTTCTTCTCACGCCCTCCGCCCACACAAACGGAGCTAGAGCAACAGCTCCACACACACCCGCACACAGACAGCCTTCAAACCCGCACACCTCCGAACACACAGCCCAGCCCTCAACCCTCGCAGCCTCAGCCCCGTCACCCCGCTACCACCACCCTCCCCGCCGGACCGAGTCGGGAGAACCGGGCCGGGGAGGAGAAGGCGGCGAGCGAGGGAGACGGGAGTGCCGTTGGCCAGCGCGAGGCGGCGCCTTCCCCCCTGCGCCGCCTGGTGTCTCACGAGTTCCTGGAGGTGCGCTTTAAGATCCAGCAACTCCTGGAACCTCAGCAGTACATGGCCTTCCTTCCGCACCACCTCATGGTGAAGATCTTCTGCCTGCTGCCCACCAAGAGTCTGGCCGCGCTCAAGTGCACCAGCCACTACTTCAAGTTCCTCATCGAGAGCTACGGCGTGCGCCCCGCCGACTCCCGCTGGGTGTGCGACCCCCGCTACAAAGACGATCCCTGCAAGCAGTGTAAGAGGCGGTACGGACGCGGGGACGTGTCCCTCTGCCGCTGGCACCACAAACCCTACTGCCAGGCCCTGCCGTACGGCCCCGGGTACTGGATGTGTTGCCACGGCTCCCACAGAGACACGCCCGGCTGCAATGTGGGCCTCCATGACAACCGCTGGGTGCCCGCCTTCCACAGTATCAACATGCCAATCTATAAGAAACCCAGGGAGGTCACTGAGGAGTAGGCCCACACGATGGGAGATCTCCCTTGACTTCTGTGCGCTTTATTCTGCCTACTGGGCTGTGTGCTGCCACGTGCGTGTCTCTGTTGCCATAATGCGCATGTGTGATCATTTGTAGGGGAGGGGGGGCGTGTCTGAGTGCAACTGTGTTGCTGATACTGATGAGGAATCGCTGGATCTCTTCCTTCACCACTTTCCTGCCTATCAACCTTCTCCTGAACCCCCCCCCCCCC
>JACXGI010015747.1:0-16971 GCA_016801175.1 Esox masquinongy | reverse complement strand
ACACACACACACACACACACACACACACACACACACACACACACACACACACACACACACACACACACACAGCTGATTATTTCTATATTGGTGCGCGCGCACACACACACACACACACACAAGAGGGTGTGCACACTTATGCAACCCGGTTATTGTAAGGTTTTTATTTTTCATTTTTCCCCCTCAAAGATTTCAGTTTGTTTTTCAATTGATTTGTTCACATTATAGGTCACATTAAAAGTGGAAAAAGTTCTGACATGATTTATCTTTGTCTCATTCTTTTACATCACAAAAACCTGACATTTTCACAGGGGTGTGTAGACTTTTTATATCCACTGTATTTACACACTCAAATCATAATGATATCAGTTATTCAGTTTAATCATGTCAGCTGTTGGTTATCTCGGCCATATTAGAATCAGCTGCTGGTTATCACGGCCATATTAGAATCAGCTGTTGTTTATCAAGGCCATATTAGAATCAGCTGTTGTTTATCACGGCCATATTAGAATCAGCTGTTGTTTATCACGGCCATATTAGAATCAGCTGCTGGTTATCACGGCCATATTAGAATCAGCTGTTGGTTATCACGGCCATATTAGAATCAGCTGTTGATTATCATGGCCATATTAAAATCAGCTGTTCCTGAGAAGGACCACTAGAGGGAAAGAAATAGAGGAGGACTTACTGCCAGAGATTCCATTTGCTACACCGCGACAGAGCATGTTACACCGCGACAGAGCATGTTACAATGCGAGAGAGCAGAAAAGACAGAGGAAGAAAGAGGGAAGATAGATGCCAGAGGAACACAAAGTGTCAATCAAACACATGCAGCAGAGTACAGCCATTCAATCACAGTCAAAATTAGTAGAACATATAGACCACGTCAGAGTTAGTTGGCATGTCTGTTACATTAGTCATTGCCTTTTTTCTGCTGAATATTTATACTACTTCTAACTTTAATAGTGTGTACATTTTAGACAGGCTTGTCCAATTACAGAAGTCCTGTGGGCCAGAGGTTTAGTAGAATGATAATCACTAAAAAGATTAAAATATCTGCCATTATGGACACTGAATTCATTATATAACACCGTTCATGCAAGGACAACCATACAGAGAGAGCAATGGGGAAGACTAAGACTTGTTCAGTTTGAGATTTGAATCTTTTGATTTGTGTTTTCACAGATATAAATAAATAAAAGACCGGTGCATCTGTGTTGCCATGGTGAGGAGCGGTAAGGCAGGTGTTTGTTGCCATAGTGATACTGTTCTTACCTTCTCCTCCGAGTCTCCTGGCTGACAGGTGATCACGCTGTCACCGGGGCACCTGGGAAATGTGTCCTTACAGTTCCTCAGCCACTAGGAGGGGAGGAATAAACGTCAGTGGGTGAGAGAAAAGGGTGGAGAGAGAAGTGAGACTTATCAGGGCAAGCTGGTCAAAAGATATCTCAAATGAGTAGCTGTAGTGTCAATTCTAGACTGTGTAGTTGAACAAAAAAGAGTACAGTCTCATTAATCATGTCTAACTACACTATCATTAATAATGTCTAATAGCAAAAATTACATTATCATTAATACTATCTAACAGAAAACAGTAAAGATTCATAAAAATAATTATGATTACGGTGATTATTAATTTGGTATCAGTGATTATCATTAAGGTGATTATTTTGGTAGTAGTGATTATCATTAAGGTGATTATTATGGTAGCAGTAATTATCATAAAGGTGATTATTAGGTAGTAGTGATTATTGTGGAAAATTAATTTATTATTATTTATTCTGTAAGAAGGTCTTTGTACTCTGTTATGCTTGAATCATTATGTATACTAAAAGTGTTTTTTGTCTCCAATTTATAATGCCAGTATCTGTGTTCAGGGGCTGTAATGAGTGGAATATTGGCTGTGCAGGGCCTTGGCTCCGTCTATTTACCGAGAGACAGGCCCAGGACCTGGGCCCCAAAACCAGCATAACAACTGTTCTTTACAGAGAGACAGGACCTGGGCCCCAAAACCACCATAACAACTGTTCTTTACAGAGAGACAGGACCTGGGCCCCAAAACCACCATAAAAACTGTTCTTTACAGAGAGACAGGACTTGGGCCCCCAAACCACCATAACAACTGTTCTTTACAGAGAGACAGGACCTGGGCCCCCAAACCACCATAACAACTGTTCTTTACAGAGAGACAGGACCTGGGCCCCCAAACCACCATAACAACTGTTATACGAACGACTGAAGAGTTTCTTTCTTAATAAATTGCGAACATTTTCCATCTTCCACATTATGATTAATGTAATTTTTATGTTAGCAGTGAATGTCAATAAGGTGATTATTAGGCTGTACTGATAATCATTAGGGTGATTATTTGTTAGTAGTGATCATCATTAAGTTGATTGTTATGGTAGTAATGATTATTAGTTAGTAGTGATTATCATTAAGGTGATTATTTGTTAGTAGTGATCATCATTAAGGTGATAATTATGGTAGTAGTAATTATTAGTAGTAATTATTTGGTTGTACTGATTATCATTACGGTGATTATTAATTTAGTAACACTGATTATGATTCCAGGTATCTGGGTCTTACTGAGACAGCAGCCTCCTCTCTGCTGTTGTACGTGTCCAAATACTCCTGCAGCTCCAGAACACTGAACTTGATCTTCTCCAGTAAACCATAAGAGATGATCTGGAGAAGAGGAGGGAGGAAGAGTTAAAAACCCATGGAACACTGTTCTCTGATTATCCTAACACTGTTCTCTCATTATCCTAACACTGTTTTCCCATTATCCTAATACTGTTCTCTCATTATCCTAACACTGTTTTCCCATTATCCTAAAAATGTTCACTCATTATCCTAACACTGTTTTCCCATTATCCTAGCACTGTTCTCTCATTATCCTAACACTGTTCTCTCATTATCCTAATGCTGTTTTCCCATTATCCTAACACTGTTCTCTCATTATCCTAACACTGTTCTCTCATTATCCTAACACTGTTTTCCCATTATCCTAACACTGTTCTCTCATTATCCTAACACTGTTTTCCCATTATCCTAACACTGCTTTCCCATTATCCTAACATTGTTCTCTCAATATCCTAACACTGTTCTCTCATTATCCTAATGCTGTTTTCCCATTATCCTAACACTGTTCTCTGATTATCCTAACACTGTTCTCTCATTATCCTAACACTGTTTTCCCATTATCCTAACACTGTTCTCTCATTATCCTAACACTGTTTTCCCATTATCCTAACACTGCTTTCCCATTATCCTAACATTGTTCTCTCAATATCCTAACGCTGTTCTCTCATTATCCTAATGCTGTTTTCCCATTATCTTAACACTGTTTTCCCATTATCCTAACACTGTTCTCTCATTATCCTAACACTGTTCTCTCATTATCCTAACACTGTTTTCCCATTATTCTAACACTGTTCTCTCATTATCCTAACACTGTTTTCCCATTATCCTAAAAATGTTCTCTCATTATCCTAACAATGTTTTCCCATTATCCTAACACTGTCCTCTCATTATCCTAACAATGTTTTCCCATTATCCTAACACTGTTCTCTCATTATCCTAACACTGTTTTCCCATTATCCTAACACTGTTTTCCCATTATTCTAACACTGTTCTCACTGTTCACTCATTATCCTAACACTGTTTTCCCATTATCCTAACTGTTCTCTCATTTTCCTAACACTACGGCAGAGAACGGACATGATTTGTTCAGCCATGCAAAGACTCAGAATCCAGCTGTCTCCAACAGAATAACCATATTAATTAAAAGGCTCTGGCCACTGGTCCCTGCTCACCGTGTCGGCGTCCACGTAAAGCGTGGGGCAGTCCGCACACGTTGTCAACATGTCAGATGACCTCACAAACTTTGACCCGATGCCCCTCAGCCCGTCTCCTAAATAACTAGCAGCATCACTGGTCAGGGAACAGAACTTGGTCTGGATATTCTGAGGAGAGAGACGCCTCGTGTTACATAATCCAAAAAGGAGTTTCACCAACGACGGTAAAACCAACGGCTGTAACAATAAAGGACTCCATGGCACAGAACGTGGCGGTTTGACAGCTCAACCGACTGATTACCTGAAAGAGCGACGAGAAGACGTGAAAGGTGTAGACCGCACAGGATCCGTCCGAGTCAGCGACTAGCTGGTTGATATGGCAACGCCACGCCTCCTCAGCGTCATCGCACACCGTCGGCTGGAATGCCGCCAAGATGGCGGAGAAGAACGGAGAAGGGGGAGGAGGAAAACCAAGGTCCTCCAGGTCGTCCACGTCGTCACGGAGACTGTCACCACAGCAACGGTAGAGACAGGAACAGGACAGAGACATTGGTGGTCAGAATAACATTCATCACATAGCATTCCACTAGAAATGACTCACATGACCTATACCCTATAGTTGAACCGTGTTTTACTGTTTTTGAAAGTGGTCAAATATCTCTGTGAAAATGTGTGGGTGTATATGTGTCTGTGTGCAAATTTGTGTGTGTGTGTTCTGTAACCTGGGTAAACAGCTTGGGTCTAGAAACCCCAGCGGTGGTCTACAGATGTCCATGTCGTGTCCGTGGTAGGCGTGAGGGTCCTGGTGACTGCCGTGGTCCCCGTCCAGAGGCGGACCAGCCAGCTCCAGGGTGAAGCTCTCCCCCTCCCCACAGTCTGAGCCCAGGCCCTGGGGCAGGTCATTCACACTGAGGGACAGGTCATCCACCTGGGCCTGGGTGTCGTCGTCATCACCACACACACTCACCCTGCCCTGGGAGAACCAAGGGAGGGGCAGCATCAGGGCCGGGTATACAAATATACATCCTGAATAATATATAATTATAATAACATAACAGTTAGGCGGGTGCTTATTTTTGTCCTGTTGCACATGAATTGCAAATGTATTTTTCCAGCATCTCATCCCTTACATCACATTGCATATCCCAAATTCCATATCCCATATCCCACGTCCAATGTCCCACGTCCCTCATCCCATATCCCACATCCCACCCTCCCTGAGGCACGCAAGGACCGCCAATCACAACCAGGGATCAGCCACTATTGACAGACTACGGCTGTAAGTGTGTGTTAGTGTTTCATGTGTGTGTTTGCGTCTGTGTGTGTTTGTGTTTGTGTGTCTGTATGTGTGTGCCCTCATAATGCATTCATAGCGTGGACCAGAATTCCTTTAAAAAGTCCTCAAAAGCTTAGTAAACCAAGGAAAGGTTTTCTAAACCACTACAACTATGTGTGTTTGTTAGTTCCTGTTTTACTATCTAATGGCCCTTTTCCACTGCATGGTACCGGCTTGCCTGTACCCGCTTTGGGAGCTTTTCCACCTCTATGTACCAGCTCGACTCGGCTCTACTCGCATCACCTTTTCTGCCTTTCCACTGGCCAAAAGTTAGCACCTGGTACCAGATACTTTTTTAGTACCTGCTCCGTCGAAGTTCCAAGCGAGCTGAGGCAACACCAAAAGGTGACGTGAAAACACGGAAGACTTCTGATTGGACTCAAAGCGTGCAGCATAGCAAAACAAGCTGTTCTGCTGTTAGTCGTAAAGTGTCTGAGAATGGTTTTAGACGAGAACGGCGCGTCTTTGCCGGTCTGTCCCAGGAGTCCTTGCATTGAGATGGGTTCATTTCAGTGCCAGTGCATAGGACCAGACTCGTAATTTAAGCGATCGTATTTTCCCAAAACTCCTCTCGGTTTGGACCAATACACTGGCGTTGAAATCAACTCGTTATCCCTGTGAGAGACCTGTTTTTTTATTAGACAAAAAGACTTTGTCATTATCCTCCTCTGGGTTTTTCTATAGGCTAACTGCAAACTGGTCAAAATAGTAATGTCAAGCCAAACAGAAGCAGCCTACCAAGCTTTCTAACCATTTTTGCAGTCTGCAATGTATTAAGACCAAAGTTACTGCTCACGTGTGCTTCCTCACTACTACCGGAATAAACGCTGCCTTGTGTGCAGTAGGCTGCTCTTGAGTCAGTCGGTGTGGTATTATAACCAGCGATTAATAAGGCAATTATTTATACCTTTTAATCGGGATGGAGGGGTTATGTAGGTTGTTTAAATGTGTTGGTGTTGAGTTGTTAGATGTATACACTTAAATCTAACAGAACATTGCACAGTTATGTCATCTGTTATGCTGCAGGGCGATAATTATATTCTTACACTTTTTCACTGTTTTTCAAACTGGTTCTGACCATGTTATCCAGACTTAGTTTACTTTTCATTTGCCACTTTATGTTCAAAGCATGTCAGTTAAAAAGAATATTGATGGAGTTCATTCAGTAGATTTTTCTGTTCACTGCAGGGTTTATGTTAGTCGGCAAATGCCAGCCTTTCGCCGGTATCAGGCGTAGCTTTACGATATCCTCCATTGTTGTTCCCGTGTGTCACAGCAGTTTTTCCATGATGTCACTATGGGCGGGTACAGGGTACCATCTGCAGTGGTAAACGACCCAAGGTGAGGCGAGTAGAGCCGAGCCGGTATATAGCGGTGGAAAAGCTCCCCAGGTAGAGGCGGGGCGAGTAGAGTTCAGCCGGTACCATGCAGTGGAAAAGCGCCATAAGTAAGGACTGAAGGTGAATTAACATTGACCAAAAACAGTAAAACATTAAAACAAGGAAAATCATGCAAAGTCAAAGAGCAGATTTGTCCAGTTCTCACTTTAAAAATCAACTTTATATGACTTGGGGTTAAGGTTAGGGTTAAGTTTAGCGTTAGAATTAACATACATCAACATTAACAATGTACATGTATGTACTAGGTTTAAGATTTATAGTTAGGTTAAGTTTCGGTATAAAGGTTATCTTATTGAGATTTAGGTTAAGGTTAGGTTTGATTTAGGTTAGGTAAAATAGGTATTATAAATGTCACTAAACTGCTGGTCCTCACTGTGATAGTAAAACCTGTGTGTGTGTGTTTATGTGTGTGTGTGTTCACTCACCTGCAGACTTCCATGCTCGTCGGCAGGAGGCTCTTGGCTGGTCCCAGGCGTGGTGGCGTTGAGAGAGGTGGCGTCGTACGATAGAGAGTCCGTGTGGTTGGTCTCCTCTGACGGGGATAGATTTGTCTGGAACAGTAGAAAACATGTTTGGATTGCAGACAAACCCAGGAAGCCATAAGGATGTCACAGAGAAGATCTGCCAGTCCACAAAATGGTGGCCCATATCGTTTCAAGTCACTGTGATCGTTATGGTTAGTAGTAACCCACTGTGATTGTCTAAGGGTCACTTTGCAGTCAGCACTAACCCGCTGTGGTGACATTGTGGTCAGTACTAACCAGTTGTGGTGACATTGCGGTCAGTACTAACCAGTTGTGGTGACATTGCGGTCAGTACTAACCAGTTGTGGTGACATTGCGGTCAGTACTAACCAAGTTGTGGTGACATTGTGGTCAGTACTAACCAGTTGTGGTGACATTGCGGTCAGTACTAACCAGTTGTGGTGACATTGCGGTCAGTACTAACCAAGTTGTGGTGACATTGTGGTCAGTACTAACCAAGTTGTGGTGACATTGCGGTCAGCACTAACCAGTTGTGGTGACATTGTGGTCAGCACTAACCAGTTGTGGTGACATTGCGGTCAGTACTAACCAGTTGTGGTGACATTGCGGTCAGTACTAACCAAGTTGTGGTGACATTGCGGTCAGTACTAACCAAGTTGTGGTGACATTGCGGTCAGTACTAACCAAGTTGTGGTGACATTGTGGTCAGTACTAACCAAGTTGTGGTGACATTGCGGTCAGCACTAACCAGTTGTGGTGACATTGTGGTCAGTACTAACCAGTTGTGGTGACATTGTGGTCAGTACTAACCAGCTGTGAGTGAGACAGACTCTGACTGGTGGAGGACTCCTCCTCCTCTGTTGATTCGTCCGAGTCCTGGGGGTCTTCGTGTCCTAGACTAGGGGTGCTGCCGGAGTGCTGACTCTCCTCTAATAGGTCGCCCAGCTCGGTGCTGTCCAGAGACCGCCGCCTCACGCCCCAGTTGAAGTTATCGCCGCTCTCGCCCTGGAGACACAGGTCCACTTCAGCACCAACTCAATACATCACACCACTTCGGCAGGAAAACATCTGTCATTTCTGAATTTTGGGCGAACCATCCCTTTAACTGTCAGCATCCGTAAGTCAGCACGACAGCACTGTTAAGGGGCTGATGCACGGAAACAGCTAGCGTCTGGTATGTACGCGATTCTGCCTACTGCACATGCTCAGAGCGTCACATACTCAGCGTGAAAGACAGAGCTTACCTGGAGTTCCTAACGTAGCAGAAGGGAGAAAGAGAGAGAAACACAGTGTTAGAGAGATGGGGGAGAGATAGAGACAGAAACAGGGAAAAGTTGGAGAGAGAAAGATGGGGAAAAGAGACTTAAAAGTCAGAAGTTGCCAGATAAACATTGTGTTAGAGACTGAGTTAGAGAGAAGACAGGTCAACATATATCCAGTACATTTGGAACACTACGTTCAACGTGAGTAGGGTTGGGTACCAAACTTGGTGCTTTTAAGGGTACAGACCGAATTACGTCGGTACTACCGAGTACCGATTCACATAAAATCAATCGGTGCCAAATTTCAGTACCTGAGAGAGCATCTGGGTGAGAGAGTAGAGAAAAAGAGAGAGCCAGACTATGAGAGCGGGACGACCTCATCCCTGCAGCTTGTTCATGTTCAACACCAACAGAATCAGGGCAATGGCGACCCGAAAGCGGTCCGAAGTGTGGTTACACTTTTCAAAACTTGACACAGACAATGCTCGCTGCAATATTTTTTATGTGAAATGCAAAACTGGTCTAACATGTCTAACCAGAGGAAACCCCTGGTCAAACAAAATATTTCTACAAGCTGAAGCATGTTCCGTATTTGATAGCATGAAAGCCAAGTCGCCCACAGCAGCCGCAGCTAACGCTAGCGCTACAAAGGTACCGAAAAAAGGTACCGTTGGGTACCGGTACCGGTGTCGGTTTAAATGCGAACGGTACCCAACCCTAAACGTGAGTAACGTCTAGCTGTTATGCGAGAGGCCTGCTCCTCTCCTTGGTAACCATACGAGTGGGTGTGGCCAGCCTCCTTGGTAACCCTCAGTAGACACCATGGCATCTCTCTCACCTCCCCGTCCTCCAGCTCGACGTCCAGGAAGTCAAAGTCTCTGAACACTCTGAACTGCTGCTCCGACGCCGTGTCGTCCAGCGTGTCTTCTCTGGTCCCGCCCTCCTCCGAGGACACGCCGCTCCCCTGGACCTCCATCATGTCCAGGTCACCGCATGACGAGAAGATAACCTGGAGAACAGGTAGAGGTGGAAACAGTGGGACAGGTTAACAACACCGTATCAACTGCTTGTGTAGAGAAACAGCTGACCCTCAATGTTGTCCGGGAGAATGTCGTTTGAAGCGCAGACTCACCGAGGGGTTTTTGGTGAGGCCGACCTCTTGACCGCACAGGGACAGAACGTTCACCAGCTTCTCTCTCGTTCTCTTCTGCAGGAGAAGAACATGACACAACATAAGAAGTATGTAACACGTCATCTTCCTCAACTAAAACAACTTTCAACACCTTTCTCGAAAGAGCACCCAACTCCTCGCTCCGGGGGAGGTACCTGTGAGGACTGAGGCCTCCTCCAGCTGACTGGCACCAGGACGGCATTGGAGTTGGAGCCGGAGGAAGTGGAGGAGGTGCTCCGGGTCACGGCCATGGCTCTGGCCTTCCCCTCCCTGACCCCTGAACCCTGCAACTCATCAAACCTCCGCCCGATCACTGGAGTCTGTTAAAGCACACACACAGGTGCTTAACTGGCGTTTAACACTGGTGGTTTAAGTGGGTAGGATGGATCAGCAAAGAGGTGAAATAAGCAAAGAGAGAGATAAAGAGAGACATAAAATAGAGTGATAAAGAGAGAGATAAAGAGAGTGATAAAGAGAGAGATAAAGAGAGTGATAAAGAGAGATAAAGAGAGATAAAGTGAGAGATAAAGAGAGTGATAAAGAGAGAGATAAAGAGAGATAAAGAGAGTGATAAAGAGAGTGATAAAGAGAGTGATAAAGAGAGTGATAAAGGACAGATCTAACGATAAATAGAGAGAAACAGGGAGTGAAGGTGTGTATTGTGTGTGTGTGCGTACCTCTGAGATGTCAAAGGTGAAGTCCAGTGTCTTCCCGGGCAGGGCCTTGGCTGATCCGTCCCAGACCCGGCTGACCTCTAGGTTGGAAAGGTCACCGTGGGCGTGGCTATAGGCCGGGTGCACCAGACTGGCTGACCGAGACACCACCAGCTTCAGGATGTTCAGTGCATCCTTCCAGTGTACCGTCTGATGGAATAGAGAGGAGGGATTACATGTGGTATGTTCTGCATACAGGGTAGAGAGGAGGGATTACATGTGGTATGTTCTGCATACAGGGTAGAGAGAAGGGATTACATGTGGTATCTTCTACATACTGGGTAGAAAGAAAATATTACATATGGTATATTATATATATATGTATGTCAGATATAGTATCTGCTTCATGATAAAAATGTAATATTTATGTATTTTGCTAAGTATCTGGGTAAATAGTGTAGCATTTAGGTGGATTTTGCAGTATTAGGGTTGATATTGCATTGTTTGTGTCGATAATGCAGTATTTTTGTAGATAAAGCAGTATTTGGGTAGACATTGTAGTATTTGAGTAGATAATTCAGTATTTGGTTGCATAATGCAGTATTTCTGTGGATAATGCAGTATTTCTGTGGATAATGCAGTATTTGAGTAGATAATGCTATATTTGTGTGGATAATGCAGTATTTGAGCAAATAATGCAGTATTTGGGTAGATATTGCAGTATTTGGGTAGATATTGCTGTATTTGGGTGGATATTGCAGTGTTTGGGTGGATATTGCAGTGTTTGGGTGGATATTGCTGTATTTGGGTGGATATTGCAGTGTTTGGGTGGATATTGCAGTGTTTGGGTGGATATTGCAGTGTTTGGGTGGATATTGCTGTATTTGGGTGGATATTGCAGTGTTTGGGTGGATATTGCTGTATTTGGGTGGATATTGCAGTGTTTGGGTGGATATTAAGGTATTGGAGCAAGTCCTAAGATCTCCATCTACCAGTGGTTGAGTAGGAAACTGACCTGTACAAACTTCTCAATGGTCTTGAGGACGTCAGCATTGAACTGTTTCACCTGGATAGCTGTCATGTCCATATGACTCAGCAGGCAGTAGATGATCTGTAACAAGGACTGTTGCATGCTAGGTAGGCCCTTGTCCAGGAGCTGCAGAAAGGAGGGAAGGGAGGACAAAGAAACAGAGAAAGAGAGAGACAAAGAGAGGGATCGAGAGAAAGAGGGAGAGGTGTAGGTGTAATATCTGATTAAATATTTTCCGGATTGAAGGGGACAATATTCTGCTGGCAAAATTATTATACATTATCTACAGACACACTAATACTGATACTGACCCCTACATGGATATTGTAAAACAATGGTGGAAAGATTCTTCTCAACTGAACGCCAACCCTTGTTTTCATAATTTCCTTATTTTCTAGACGAAATGAATGTTAATTTGAGGTGATCCAGAGGGGTGCCAGCTACCTCAGCCATGTAGGTCACCATGTTGAGGGTGATGTCAGCGAAGGCCTCGTGGAGGTACCGACACACCACACTGACCCAGGAGAACGGATCCCGTGTGTACGACCTGGTCTTGTACAGGGTCATCACATGAGCCAGGTGGGACAGCTTGGTGTTCTTCTCCTCCAGGCACACCTGGGATGGAGGGAAGACAGGGAGGGAAGACAGGGAGGGAGGGAGAGAAGGAAGGAGGGATGTATCTTTTTCAGTTAAAGGTGCAGTCAATTATATCAGCTAGTTAAGGGGACGGAAGAGAGACACAACATTTTTTTTACTGATCAGCATCTCTTTCAGCTAAAGGTGCAGTCTGTAATTTCAGAAACTTGGAGACTCATTGTTCACCGACAACAGCTGCACATTCCTATCAAATGTCACATTTAGGAGTTCCCCTTCCTTGCTTTGTCCAAGGACAGTTTCACATATCTAGAGTCATAACGTCACGTCGGACTGCAGTGCTCTGACGTGTCGTGTCATAACACCCATCTGGCAGCAGTATGATAATGTTGCAGTACGATAATGAAGAACTATGATAATGTAGCAGTATGATAATGTTGCATGCCTCACTAAAGTAAGCTGCTCTGGATAGGGGTGTTTTTACCTGGGCAATCCTCTCAGCGCTCTCCTTGCAGAACTGGGTGGGGCGACCAAAGTGCTGCACCAGGTGAGGTAGCAGACACAACACGTTCAGAGGAAAACCTGAAGAGAGACGGGGGGGGTGTTATTAGCCCTCAGTTTTGTCGACACTGAACGTCTATGATGGTTTTACCAGGTGATGAATGGGTTGGTTAACTAGTTGTGGGACTGGTGACACAACACAGACCTATAGCCTGGGATGTGTCCACCACAGGGACTAGTGACACAACGCAGACCTATAGCCTGGGATGTGTCCACCACAGGGACTAGTGACACAACGCAGACCTATAGCCTGGGATGTGTCCACCACAGGGACTAGTGACACAACGCAGACCTATAGCCTGGGATGTGTCCACCACAGGGACTAGTGACACAACGCAGACCTATAGCCTGGGATGTGTCCACCACAGGGACTAGTGACACAACACAGACCTATAGCCTGGGATGTGTCCACCACAGGGACGCGGGAGACAGGTGTGAGCTGACAGAAGAGCTGCAGCGTGAGGTCAGAGGTCGTCTGGGAGGTGAAACCCTTCAACAGCAGCTGTTGTAGTCCGGAAAACCCGCTCCACCTCAGCTGGGCCTGCAGCTTCTCCAAGCGCTCGCGGTTCTCGGCCCGGTCCAGGGGCACCTGGGAAATTCGTTTTTGTCTGTCAGTGCACTAATTTACATTCTGTGATTTAATGTTTTAAGGTCCTGCACCTATGTTGCTACTAACTTGTTAAAACAAGAACAATAAACATAGGCTACAGGTTAGCTACTTCTGGAGTTAGCTACTTTTGGAGTTTACAGGTCGAAACATCAGTGAGATCATCTTTTTGGGCATTATACAAGGTACAGAAAAATCTACGACTTGAAGGTGTGTACATTAACAAGTGGAACTGGCCATTATAAGGAAGTAACGTACGCTCCAGAATGCTTTTCAAGCCAATCAGAAGCCAGTAATCAACAACGCTGTGTTTTTAACAACGTGTACGTGACCCACCTTTGACAGCAGCTTGTGGACCAGACGGAGCGACATCTGGTACTCAAATTCAAAGTCTGACTCCATGAGTGACACCGCCACCCAGAACACCGTGGCCAATATGGACGAAGGATGGGAGACGTGGGCGGGATCAGACAGCACGCTAGGGTCAATACGATTGGTCGATGCCGAAGAAGCATGTATACTCCGCCCGGGCCGTCCGAGGCCTTGATTGGTGCAGGCCTGGATACGGTCCAGGGTGGCGCTGCGAGGCGGATCGTGTGATTGGTTGCCACTCTCGCCAAACTTCTTTGGCACAGAATAGGATCGCTGGTGTCGGTTGCGTTCGGATGAGAGGCCACAAAGACCCACACCCGGCAGGTTCAGCTGACCTGTGCTCTTCCTGTTGAACTGCTTCTCAAGCTTCTCATTGGTCAGGAAGTCTGGGGAGGAGGTCCTTAAGAGGGGCGGGGATCAACAAGTTTGAAACCAGTTAGACAGTAATGTGAAAATTAAGTACAGTTCCTTGAAAGTTAACTATTTTTATTCCCCATATATGGACACGTGTAATCTTCACTTCAACACTTTTGACAGATAAATAGCCGGTGTTTCCCCCTTTGGCTGAAATTACTTTACGTAGATATTTCATGGAACTTTCTATCCGTCTCTTGCATAAACTGGGAGACAGTGGTCCGGACTTTTCTCCATTTGTAGAGGATCAATCGGATAGCGGAATTGTACTTTGGACTGCTTGGATATTTATAACCCCTCCCAGACTCATGGACATCAATAATCCTTCTGAAGAGCCTTAGATAGGCATTTTGATCTTGACATGATATGTTACCACACACCCTTATGGTTAACACCAAACCAGACCAGGATTATAGTCTTTATGGGAGACCATCCCAAGTTACCCTCTAGGCAATTGGACATTTCTGATCATTTGAATTGCATACATGTTTTCAAAGAACTCTTTTGTGTTGTGTGATTTGTTAACTGGGTTCCCTTTATCAATGGATGCCGTAGGAATTTAGCTCAAATATCCAAAGGCAACTTTCCAGGTGGTGTACTTATTTTTTCACAAGACTGTAAGCATGACACAACTTTATAGTTAAAATATGCTGGTATTTATAGATATTTATATTCAGTCTGCATTCTGAAGGTTTGGCCTCGCAAGACAGCGAGAATTCTCCTATAGCTGGACGGATTTGTTTACTGGACTTATATTACCTTTGACAGTTTAGACAAGTGGCCGTCTATCTCTTTAAGAGAGTTAGAGGTCCCATCTGGTCATACCAACATGCAGTTCTACAGTATGTAGGTAAGGAAGGACAGGTAGAAACCCCACCTCGTCAGGGCTGCCATCAGGTCGCTGTTCTTCAGACATTCAGCCAGATTCACCACCACTGACTCCAGAGTCAATAACACCTCCATCACATAGCCCTGGAACACACACGCACACAAACAAACAAACACATACACACATTAGTGTTGATGTACACACTCAGCCGGGTTCACTGTAGAGTCAACAACAACTCAATCACACAGCCCAGGAAGTACCTCACATTTAATTATAAAACATATTTTAGTGTTTATAGCCACCAGCTTGGCACCCTGCATCCCACTGCGGGTTTCTCTCTCAAGCTAAACAGGGTCAGTGCTGGTCTGTTCCTGGATGGACAACCAGAGGCTGCTAGAAGTGATGTTGGAGGACCAGTAGGGGGCATCATTCCCTATGGTCTAAATCTAAAATCCCAGTGTCCCAGGTCAGGGAAGAGAACAAGGCTCTGATTTAGGTACAGTCTTTCGGATGGGACGTAAACAGGTGTCCGGACTCTCTGTGGTCATTAAACATCCAACGGCACAGTTCATAAGAGTAGGGGAGTCATACCAACATGGCAACCTAATCATCCCAGCTTCCAATTGGTTATTAGTTTCCTCTCATCCTTCTATAACTATTCCCCAGGTCATTGGGGCAAATGAGAATATGTTCTCAGTCTACTTGCCTGGGCAAAATAACAATAAAAAAAATACAGATATGAGTAATAAATCTTATCAATGTCACCAATAAAAAGCTTATTGTTTTGGTACAGCCGCAATGTAAAGCTCTCATAGTTGAACTTAATGGAAAATACAAACACACACACGCAGGCAAACACAGACGCACGTACCTGCACCTCGTCCCCATGTTCTCCCACCACCTCCACCAATCGGGAGAGCAGGTCCGAGACAGCGTGAGCGTTGATTGGCTGTTTGAGAGCTCTGAAGATCTGGAAGCTCCGCCCAGCGTAGTGACGAGATGAGCTGCACAGGGCGGTCTGCAACGCCACATCACTCAGCTGCTGCTCCAGGTGGAAGTCTGACACACACACACACACACACACACACACACACACACACACACACACACAGTAGGTATGTTAGCAACACACACGGCATAGTGACGTGCCAAACTGAAATCTGACCAATAGGGAAGAAGGATTAGACACGGAATCTCCTACATTAGCAACAAGAAGTGTTCGATTATTGTATTTTTTTCCAATCAAATACATTTAAAAATAAATAAAATGTTTTAAGTGATAAGTATGACCGTAGAGAACTGCCTCTGTGTTTCAGTCATGTCTGTCAAGGGCTGTAAGTCATGTCTGTCTAGGGGGCACCGCATGTTTGGGTCACAGGTCACATGTATTAGGGAGCACAGGTGACGGTGAAGGGTTAACACGGGACGAGAGCTAGGAGAAAGTCGCGTTAGAAGGGTAATACGTGGCCTGCTCTACATCCACACTGACGCTGTCGCATTCGGTGAAACGGGAGGACCTTCAGACAAGCACTCTCATACCTGACTTGGACTCCTTGAAGACGGAGATGACGTGTCGGAGGAAGTTGGACAGCTGGTCGGAGCTCTTGCAGTGGGGGTTCTTGGGAGTGATGTCCTCGTGGACCCACAGCGGCCCGTAGGCTCTGAGTAGGAAGAGAGCAGTACTCCAGGCACTGTGTTCCCACCACCATGACACCACCAGACACAGGTTATACACACACTGCCACCCTCACCGTAAGCACACACTGCCACAGACACAACTGTGTCTCTGCGTTGTTGGAATGTGAGTTTATCTGGGTTTCATGCTGTAATTGCGGTTTGTGTTGAACCCATAGATTTCCCTATGAACACCAGTGCTGAACTGACAACAATAACAACGTCCACATTACGTGGTCTACAAATACAGACACACGGGCAGGACTGTGGGGGGCTGATAGCATGGGGGGGGGCAGTTGAATTGAAACCAAACCCATTATATCATCCCTGGGCCCACATGACATTTCAAATAAACTGGGTGTGGAGCAGCTTGATCAGCCTGTTCTGGGTATGGAGGTCCATTCCCATTTATGGTTTAAAAGAGGGTCAGCATAAAAAATAACCTGATGTATCCTCATAAGGAACAAGTCTGGGTTTCTCAGGGGGAAGTCTGGTTTTTGGGAGGCAGAAGAAGCACTTTCAAATGTCAATTGCTGGAACTGAGTCATGAACTGAACACAGGAGCATGGATAAGAGAAAGCTATTTCATCTGGTACTGTCTGTATACTGTCTAATAAAGGACTGTCTACCTCCATCTGGTACTGTCTGTATACTGTCTAATAAAGGACTGTCTACCTCCATCTGGTACTGTCTGTATACTGTCTAATAAAGGACTGTCTACCTCCATCTGGTACTGTCTGTATACTGTCTAATAAAGGACTGTCTACCTCCATCTGGTACTGT
>JACXGI010015746.1:0-16975 GCA_016801175.1 Esox masquinongy | reverse complement strand
AGTGTGTTTCTGTTGGCTCTATGATGTCAGTGTAACAGTACCAGTGTGTTTCTGTTGGCTCTATGATGTCAGTGTAACAGTACCAGTGTGTTTCTGTTGGCTCTATGATGTCAGTGTAACAGTACCAGTGTGTTTCTGTTGGCTCTATGATGTCAGTGTAACAGTACCAGTGTGTTTCTGTTGGCTCTATGATGTCAGTCAAGTCGGGGGATGAGGTGACATTGATGCTAGGTTCCAAATCCTAAACACACTGTCTCTCTCTCTTTCCTTTTTTTTTCCTTCTTTCTGTCTCACATACTTCTCTGACTCTCTGTGATTGTGGTGATTCGTCTTTCCCCAGTATATACAGTTCTTAGATGAGTTAAAATGTTTTCTGAGACAAACAACAACAATCAAGTCCCTTGAAAGCAGACCAAAGACATTCACTCAAAACAGATTCGGAGCATTGCAAAACTCAAGTTAACATGATTAAATGGTTGGACGGTTCAGTTTGAGGGGCGAAGAAAACTCTTGTCGGCCCGATTGCTTTTTCCTCTTTTAGTTTCAGCCCGTCTGGATGTGTGTGTGTGTGAGTGTGTGTGTGAGTGGGTGTGTATGAGAGAAAGAGAGAAAACAAATCTATTTGACAAAATGAAAAGAAAAAACAATAAAACAGAGCAAATTAGAACACTACATTGCCCCAAACAGAGAGTACACATTAGCACAGTACCTGACCACTGAATTGAGGGAAAGGAAGAGAGTGAAAGAGGATGTTGGGCGCTGCAATGGGTTTTTGTCTATTACCCCTCAGGTTGGCATTTGTCTATTACCACAGAGGTTAGGGTTAAGGTTAGGTTGGCACGTCTTCCTCTTTGAGAAAACCAGGTTATACATTAGCATGTGAAATTAATATTAATTGTTTTTGTTTTCCACTGAGTAACGTGACGTTTAAGGTGTCTTGTGCAATCTCCTTTCTGTCTCATTCACACTTTCTCAATACCTGTGAGTCTGAGATGATTAACAGTATATTCAATGTACCGACCACTTGGGGCTTTTGATGCCCGACTGCGGAGACTTTCAGGCGACCTTTATACGTAAAAAACGCTTTGCAAAGTACTCTCAGCAGGCAAACACTGGCTTGGCAAGGTGTTTAGCTGCCATAATCGCTGATTCAGGGAGAGAGGAAAATGTAAGTGTCTCCCACAATATTAGCCCAACCCCCCCATTGTTCATGTTATCAATGGATGCTCACTTCCCTGTTTCGCTGACACGGGCAAATATTAGACACCGTCAGAGAAAGGATATACAATCGTGTATTATCCAACCTTCTTAAATGTTCTGAATGACAAAAGAGATTGTGCCACCACATGTCAGCTCCGACGGAATTGAACTTGCGTGAATTATTTTACAACATTCCTCTTACTTTCCAGTTATGCTTGTTCATCCGTCAAAACTGCAAAGAAAACGTCTGCACGAAACCACATCCACCAAAGTTGGATTGCTGGGATAAAACCTGATCTACGGTGCGAGACGACGAGCACGATTCACATCACATGGAGGCCACAGAACAGCACGGAAGACGTTCTCCTCACAGACAGACACACTCTGCTTACCCGGTTGCTGGGAGCGTATTTCACAGAACAATCTCCCAGCATGACTTCTCTTTTCAGGAGGACAAACTGCTTCTTTACTCATCTAATGGCAACAGAGGTCAGACGAGTGAGAGAAAAATCCCCTCGCACAACCCCCACCTTCAAAAAAGCTCTAATCATGCTCCAATTAGAGTCCAGGGAGAGATTTTAGGACACAGAGAGTGTGTGTGTGTGTGTGTGTGGGGGGGGGGGGTAAAAAGAAAGAAAAAGATCCATATTCCACACGGACCTCTCGTAAAACTTGCCTTGTCAGTGAGTAAAAGCCAACAATAAGATCTCCGGGGAAAAAAGCCACAGTTGAGTGATATGGAACTGAAACATCCAGAACTACTAACTGAAAGAACTTACAAACCGTGTGGGCGATGCAGAAAGGAGTATGTAAACTATCTATCTATTTGGTCAATAGAAAAGTCCTGCTCAGTGGGGCTTTTTTGGATAAAAGGTGTTTAGAGAAGGACAGGTACTGATGAACGGATGTCTGAATGGACGGACAGGAATGGAAAAGAGGTGAGCGTAAGTGCCTCTGTCGGTTTGTTTACTCCATGAATATTAACCTGAAACAACAGCAGACGGCAGGAAGCATCAAGCACTCGACTACGCTAAAGGACAACGACAAAAGAACAACGGAAAGAGGGACCAGTGACTAATCTGAAGCGCATTTCAGCACTGCCATTTACTCCATCACCTCCTGTCCAGCTACTTCTGTTTCAGGCTTATCCATCACAGTGGTCCGCTGTAGTGGCTAGCGAGCGTCCATCTTTGTTGTTTATGCATTATCGATCTGCTGAGGAGTGCTCCAAACAGTACATAGCGCTGCGTAAAAAATGACCCTGCAGGTTTGACACACCCCTCGCAAAGGGGACCCATCCTTCCACGGGTGACTGATTATCCAGCCACGGCTAATAGTTTTTAGGCTGTGCGCGAGGCCCGTATTTGTGACGCGTCTCAGAGAGGGACACAGATCCGGGATCGCAGCCCGCGTCTAGTGTCATCATTTTAGTCTGAAAAGCAAAATGGATCCTGGATCGGTGCATTGAGACACTTTATTAATGATTGCCCTTCTTTGACCTTAATTTGTATGTTGAGGGGAACGCTGACAGCACAGGAGCCACATATCAGAATAAAAGAGATTTTCATCTGCAATCACATTGTTACTTCAGTAGTGAGTTAGCTACTACTAGCCTGTTAGGTTTTCTTTTGAATTATCAAGTGGCAGGCTCAGGCTAGACTGGACATAATCAAGAATGATACGGTCCCTTCCTGAATCCAACTTTAAATGGTTGTTTTTCCAGGCTCATATCTGCTGTCGGCAACAGCCTGGGGATGTAGTTAGTTTATCTGTGCGAAATCAGCAGCAGCTGACTAAGTATCAGCAGGAAGCAGCTGTTTGGTGAAACCACGTTATCTAGTTAATAATTTACTGAGCAACAGTAGCCAATTAGCTAACATTTGGTGAAAAATATTCTGCGTTGTGTGTGCCACAGTAGTTAGCAGCATCCCTAATCCTATTTCGTTTTGTTTAATATGAAATGTCTCAGCTACATCAGCTAGCTTAGCTGATGTTTGCTAAGCTGATTTTAGCTAGCTAGCTAATGTTGCATACATCTGGGCATTGCTATATGATTCCATGCTCTGTTGGCACAATACATTCCCATCGCATATTTGAACAGAAAAGTGTATCTACACATTATTTAAATGTTATAGAAAGTTATCCCGAATAACTCTTGTTAGTTTTGAATAGCTAACAATACAATGGAATATTAGCAAATTAAGGACTTTTGTGGGGGATTCATAAGAGTCAGACGGACATAGTAAAGAAAAAAAAGAAATAACATGGAGTGGGTCAAATGGACGACTTCATACTGACCCAGGACAGGTGCTTTCATTATTATGTCATGGTGTTGTTGTTTTAATTAATTGTGGTCACCAACCAATTGCCTCTGAATCCCCCCCAGCTTTCCTAGGCATCTGAACCAGTGACTTCCTGTGTGGCTTGGCTGAATGAACCTCACACTTACAATGCCGGCTTCCTGGGTTCGACACCCACGGACGGCCAGCGTGGAAACCTAGCGGAAAAACTGTTGCAAGTCGTTCTGGATGAGAGCGTCGGCTAAACGACAGAGGCAGGCTATAAGGAGTGGGCATGACCAAAACAATGCAGGCATTAGCCTTTGAAGCGTCTGAGACAAGGCTCTCTGCTGCAGTTCACAGTGAGAAGTGTGAAAAGGACGCTGTAGGTAGTGAATACACGTGGAGAGAAGAGACACAGAGGGAAAGGAGGCCGGGCACATCAGAGCAGCCGTGATAAAAACCCACGGCTAGGCGAAACTGATGAAGGGCTTAAGAAAGTAGGCTCGGGTTAAGAGGGGTTCCACTAGCCTGTAGCACCTCCCCGTCCCTCGTTCCCTCTTTTCACTTGTTCTCTCTCTCCGCTCCCCCTCTCTCCCGCTCCATCCCTTCATCCTACCCATGAATGAGTTCACAGGTGAGCCTCTCTTACTTTCATCTCCAAATAACTCGCCTGAGGGTTGGGAACGGGGGGGGAGCCGACTTACACCCCTCGGCAGGGAGGGGGGGTGGTGGGTGGGTGGGTGGGTTATCTAACTACCACCTGACTGTAATGAGGGGCGGCTGCTAAGGTGAGACATGCTGGGTTATCTCAGGGTGGCAGGTTCAAATCCCGCGCTGACTGAGTGGCGCGGACCTAGGTGACGGGGCCTCCCGGACTGACCCGACGTCGCTGCGCCAACATACTGTCCGTGCACCAAAAGCCAGGGCTCTTCGACACGTTCCACACTTCCCTCGTCTAGCAGACGCTCTGATCCCTTGTGACTCGGTAGCAATTAGCGTTGGGTGTCTTGCTCAAGTGCACATCGACAGATACGCTTGCGTGTGTTGGCACAATCAACCAACCGAGCTGCGTTTTGTTTACTCACCCAGAACCGACACTCTGACCGATGGGCTAACCGCCGCCCCAGTCCTGGATGGACGCCTGAAACATTTCCGTTTTTTAAATGTGTTTCAACCCGGCGGATAATTACACTCACTGGTTGTCCTGGGACTCAATCAGCTGCTGATTGGACGGACAAATAACAGAAGGGCTTTGGCTATCCACAACTGCAGCTGAATCATCCAGAGAATCTTACCAAATCAAATCTGTAAATAGTTTAACTAGAATCTCATGAATCACACTGACTGCCAGTTGAGTAATCTACACACAGCTTCTCTGTTACACACACACACACACAATTTACGTTACACACACGCACGCACACACACACACACGGACATATCACATGACGACTGTTTAGCCAAAGATTGTTGTTCTCGCCACCCTGCCTGGGTGAACGTAGAGGCAAATGAAAACTGCTGTTTGTTTACCAGCCAACTGTTCATTCTAAAGTTTTAGCCATAACTAACAGAGGCCAGGGACTACACGGGAAGTAAACTAGACACATTGTGAAAATGAACAGAAGAATGTGATTGTGTTCTGTGTTCATAACAAGAGACTTAATCAATGCCAGCCTCCTGACAATGACCAACAGTCTACATCCAACAGCAATTAATCAGCTCAAGACAAATACAATTGTCTGTTGGTCTCGCTGTGTCTCTCCTTGACAGACTCCTGACAGCCTCTCCACAGCCCTTGTGACACTCCATTCAATAACAATTTGAATTGCATCCTTGCTCTCTGTCGACCTCCAAACAGGCGTGCATAGTGTGTTTGGCAAAAACATAATCGGGACCAGCCAAGAATAGTAAAATGCTAGTGTTGTTCTCCATGTACACACACACACACTCAAAGACATGCACACATAGTGCCTAACTGACTGCACAAAGGCTCCTTCATCTACAGGCCAAAGAGGAGTAGGTGGAGGAGGATTAGGGGGAGGAGAGAGAGTCTGCCAGCACCATTACTAGTGACGTATTGATCAAATCGCACATCTCAGGCCGGCCACTGCCCATACGGTACATTAGCCATTCCGCTATCTCGTTGGCCTATCTCCGTACCGTACATTAGCCATTCCGCTATCTCGTTGGCCTATCTCCGTACCGTACATTAGCCATTCCGCTATCTCGTTGGCCTATCTCCGTACCGTACATTAGCCATTCCGCTATCTCGTTGGCCTATCTCCATACCGTACATTAGCCATTCAGCTATCTCGCTGGCAAATCTACATACTTTACAGTTAATAAAACACAGATAGCAGGAGTTTCCTTCCCAGCATTCCCCCGTAGTCTCTGAAATGCAAACGCGTGCGTCTCGCTCGGACGATAATGGGTTGCTTGGGTATTCAGTGTCAACGATGGAGGAATTAAGACTTCAAGCAGAGACTTGCGTTGTAATGGACATTTTTCTCTCCTCTCCTCCTCGTAACAGAGCTAAAAGCAGCAGGGCTGCAATTCTAGTCACTGCCTCCATACTTGCCATGTTTTTTTTCAAACAACATATTATGACTGTGGACAAAAGTGGCAAAAAGTGGGTCAGAAATATGCACAGTAAAAATCTATGTTTTACACATTACCACAAACAGGCAGAAAATAAGAAGTTACAACCCAAAGAGAAAAAAAGATGACAGAGCAACAAGGCCCGAACAGGCGTACAGGGTAGAAGCAGGGCCTGCTGAGGGCTGTCTCTTCTAGTGAGGCTACAGGGTAGAAGAGGTCCGTCTCCTCTGGGCTGCCCAGCTCTACCCACAGTATCTGGCTGAACCTCCATGTAGAAATAAATACTCTGCTGCCTCCCTCAACAAGACAGACAGGAAGAAGGGAGCAGAAATAGAGAGAGAATGAAAGCAAAATGAAACAGGGAGAGGAAAAACAAAGGGATGAGAAAACAAAAAGACAAAACGAGAGATAGAGAGCGATTGTTTCCTTCCTCTCTACATGCCGTTCTGAGGAGACACATTTAGAGCTCGCACAAGTGTTTGGTTCCGTTCTCATTCCCCCTATAAATAAAACAACGAGAGGAGGCTGAAAAAGCATGGCCAAGTATTTCTTTTTCTTTGTCCGACGAGATACAAATCAATACGGGGATCTATTTTTGAGAAGTCCTCTCCACATAAAGAAGAAGCGTCTTGTTGAATCCGGGAAAATCGATTGATAAACAAAGATACGAGCATGGGCCATCCCACCCAGGAAATCAACGGCGTCTCCTAAACAACCGGTCTGTCCATCTGTCCGTCCACTTGTGACCCCCAGGAGGACTTGCTGAGTCCATCTGCACCGGTAATCTTTCTTACGAGGCCTGGTGATAAATGATCATGTCTGGTAAAGGGGATGTGTGGTAAAGGTCGGATGTGAGATGTGCTCTCCAAGTCGTACTTTTTATTCAACGAGATAGAAAGAGAGGAGGGGGACAGATGAAAAAATGCACGCGAGAGAGAGAAGGAAGAAGAGAGGAAAGAGGAGGAGAGAAAGAGAAGGAACAAAGAGAGAAAAAGCAAAAGGGGGAATTCTGCAAAGCGTTGTTGAAAGGAACAGAATTTTTTTTTTAAAAGCACCCGAAAACTCAACAAAGTAAAAGCAAAAGACCAAACAGCTAAACAGACGCGTAATAGAAAATGTGTTTTGACGGGAACGGAGGTTTAACGGCTGTGTGATGATAAAACTGGAGCTGCGGCGTACTAATTAAAAACCTGAATAAACACACACACACACAGACACATACACAGACACAGACACACACACACACAGGTTTTACCATTCAGGTGGGGAAACTGTTCTTAGTCAATATCCTATTACCCTAATCTAAACCCAACCTTAACCGTAAACTCAAACACCTCACCTCAGCCTTAACACAGACTCCAAACCCTAACCCCATCTGTAACTTTTACCCTAAACCTAACCACTAAGCTAGGAACAGCCTTTTACCTTAAACCTAACCACTAAGCTAGAAACAGCCTTTTACCATAAACCTAACCACTAAGCTAGGAACCGCCTTTTTGCTGTTGGGGACTGGAAAAATTTCCACATCAGGTGAAATGTTTCCTGTATTCCTTTCTGTTTTGGGAAGTGTTCATTCTCACAGGTAAGGTAAAACAAGGACACGCACGCACGCACACGCACACGCACACACACACACACACACACACACTGAGGCTCACTTTTCAGTCTACATCAATTTAGCCTCCCGGGTAAACGAGGGCACCTCCACTTCAGCCAGCCCTCTCCGTATCCCACTTCCTGCGGCCCTGTACATGTAATCGGCTGGTTAAAAGCGAATGTGTGCTGTTTTAGCAGGGCCCACTCACTGAGGATGACTCATCCACCCGTACCTTCATACAGTAGCCCACAAATCAGCGGGAGAGAGAGCACACAAAACAAACACTGGACGTCACGACGATAGAAATTGGTTCTACAATGGACCCCAATGCCGTAGGTGGAGACAGACTGTCTTTGACAGTGTTGAGCTGAGACATTAAAACGGGGCTCAGTGGAAAACATTTCCACGTTAATGGAGGGCACACAAAAAAACCACAGAGGGTTTGTACCGAAACAGCCTGCCAACGGCCTCTTACTGCCTGGAAGTAAGACAAGCCGGGAATGTGGCCGTTGCTTTCCCTCGCCGCCGTCCAAAATTGAGCCATCGTTGCGGTTGAGAAATTAGAAACAGGTCCTATGTGTACTTTGAACAGATTGAGAGCTGATTCGTCCCATGACAATCCCCCAAACAGACAAACAGCCTCGGCCAGAGGGTGAGGAGGAAGAGGCGGGAAGGAGAAGGCTCTGGAGGAAGAATTAGGAGGTAGAAGAAGAGAGACGGAGAAGAGGAGAAAGGATATGAAGAGCAGGAGGAGGTCAGCTGCAGGACGAGGAGAGGGAAGATATAACAGGATGATAATTTTGCTAATTTGCAAAAACAAAATTGAAAATAGAAAAGAACACCAGTAACAATCAGGATTACAACGAATACAATCCAAAACACAGGACATTCACGGCTGAGAGAAAACGGTCATGGCTACGACGTCGTCAGATCCAGTACACAGGAAAACAAGTGTAGCAAAGGCAGGCCCCTTAACCGCTCAGGCTTTAGCTGGGCCGTGAATGGGACCAGAGACTCTGCGGCCCTGACAGTGACAGGAAGTGTGTTTCACAGCCAGGGAACCCTACAGCCGAAAGCCCTGTCATCCCCAGTTTGTATGGTGCTGCAGGGTTGCTGGAGGGAGACGGACCTGGCAGAGAGAAGGATGACAGGGATGACAGGAGAGAAATAAGACGAAGAAGAACGACACTAAGAGACAGAGAGCCCTAAAACAAAAGAGGTGTCAGAGAATGAAAGAGAGGCTCAAGAGAATGACAGCAAGAGGAAGAGAGAAAAAAAAAACAAGCTCTGCACTTAGCGTGTAAAATTACACCCACCAGGCAAACACACACATACACACACACACACACACACACACTACAGCCCCCTCCCACATTTATCTCTCTAACAAACACACACACGCTGAGTGAGGCCCACTCGGGAGACTTCTATCATGGGCCACGGTGAGTCATAGAAGTCTCCGGAGAGGGCCTCACTGAGCGTGTGTATGATCCCGTCAGATCACAGCTCCAGAGGCAACTAGAGAGCCCACGTCCCACCTCCCCAGCGGTGAGCCGGCCAGCACCGGGCGGTGAAAGACAATGGGGACGCCAACCGGCACGGTTCGCTATTAATACCACTTCCATTTCGAGCACAACTAGGTGCTGTTGAGGAATTTGTGTAATGTACGCCTGGTTTGAATAAGGGGTCTCCCACCTTGTCTAGCGAGAGAGCTTTTAAAAAAAAAAGTAGAATCATTGTTACAACTCTGTTAGCCATGGAATCCCAAGTTTCAAAGTGGGTGGATTTGATGACAGGGGGCACAAATTGGCACATGCATGACAACTGTACAGAGCAATTTTCTGTGACCCATTTTGGCTCAACAGCATCACTTCTACAACCAGCGGGCAAAAATCACTGAATGCATCTCATGCATAAAAGCACAGTTTAATACACGGTATCAATATTTCAGTTTGATAGTTTCTTTTTAATATGTCGTTTTTTTATCATTTGTTCTTCTGTTCTTCACTCTCACAATGACAATGATTCATAGAGAAAAAACAAAAATGGGATGTTCAGTACTGTAACTTCTTCTCTGTAACACCACAAAACTCTATATTTCTATCTGCAACACGACAATACTCTACTCTAAACTACAACACCTTATATGTCTATCTGTAACACTACAATACTGTATATGTTACACTACAATACTGTATATATCTATCTGTAACACTATAATACTGTATATGTTACACTACAATACTGTATATGTTACACTACAATACTGTATATGTCTATCTGTAAAACCACAATACTTTATAGGTCTATCTGTTACACTACTAAACGGTATGTTCCTATCTCTCTAACACCTGGAAGGTTGCCCCCATCCATGCAGATTACCGTGTCGGGGGGTAACATTACGCCGACATAACTCTCTCATCTTTTAATGAACTACCGCATGTCTCGCCACCAGGCAGTAACCCCTCCGCTCAACAAGCCATAGCCAGACCCGCTGTTGCCCGGTATGGTCCAGACGGAGCTGTGTGATTGAGGCTGCTGATTGCGAACGTCCTCTGTCTCCAGTCCTCCACCACTCACTCCAAATGACGCTGCACTGATGTTAAGAGAAATCAGGGGGCCCTGGAGAAATAGGTTTGCCTTATCTCGGGCTTAAGCCCTGAATCTGTCACACGGTGTGCATGGCGCTGCAGAGGCCTCCGAGGAATTTCAAAGGGCTTTGTTCGGCAGGCTAAATGTATCCTGTTACCGACAGAAGGACTCAGGCTAACGGCCGGAACATATAGGCCAAGAACGATTTGAAAGGCGTCATGATCTATGGCAGGGTTTCTTAAACTATGGGCCAGGGCCCAAATCGGGCACGCGAGAGGTAAAGTCAGTCACGAGTTCTGACACATACTCCCACGCGCGCCAATATACTGGGTAGCTAGCTAGCTAAGCTACGACATGCAAACTGTGGGGCCCATTCATACGGACTTGGTTTCAGCCCAACGTCACAGCTGTCACGACATCACCACATAAAAACACAAAGCAGCTGTGCGGAACTGTAGGAAAGGAGGGGGCCTACAATGCATATAGACTGGGAACATACTCGGGAAGATCCAACTTGAGGTCATATGACTCCGATTCAGAACTCAATATGACGTTAGCACATTTTATCTCTGTATTGGAGTGTACAGTTTAACTGCTTGAATATGTACACGCCGATGCTGTTTCATATAACATATGGATATTTTGTAAAAAGAAACAAAAGAAAAAAAAGCTATGAAACCGTTCTACGCAACAGCGTCCAACAGAGGCACGGATAACACGGATGTTTACTGTGATAAATCGGCAAATGGGGGGTTTGGGAATGACTGAATGTTGGCTGTATGAAACACGCACGGCAGTTGCACACATGCGCACACATTTGCCCGCACGTGAGCACACGCATGCAGGCACACACGAGTCACGTACACGAGAAGGCAAATCTGCGCACGCCGCACTCTCCGGTTTCTTGAGAGTAACGAAACATAAATTGTCGTTGTTTAAAAACAACAGAAGAAAGTTCATCAAGTGAATATGTAAAGACATATGTACATAATGCAGAAAAAGCATGCCGCGTTGAACTACATAGAAGGCTCTAGGCCGACACTCCCAGTGTTTTGGATCCAACGCCCTGTGTGGATTTTCCTGAACCAACCCGCAGCCAAAATCAAATCTATCCTTCATTCTTCTGAGCAACGGACCCATCTCTTTTCACTTCATTCAATAATAGATTTAATAGATTCTCAGATGGCTTCCTCGCTGGCACTTCATTTTTAGGCCGTACACAAATTCCCACACGTGCGCTCACAGGCATATGCACACGCGCAAGTGCGAGCACGCGCGCGCACGCACACGTTAACACGGCACGTACCCTAGGCATACACACATACACACGCGCGCGCACACACAGACACACGCCGACACATTCAAAGACTTTGAAATGAAAATGAAAGCACGAGTATCAATCTTTATCTAATCCACTAGCTGGAAGCTGGAGCCTGTTGTAATTACCTCAAACACAACACAAGAAGAAGAGAGGAGGGCAGCGCTCACTCAGCATTACTTACTTTCTCCCTTCATTCTTTTCGTATTCCACAGACACACACACACACACACACAGACAGACAGACACACAAACACACACGCACACACAATGCTTAATATCACCCGAACAATACAAATAGCAATCACTTGTAAGTCATATCCATCCTTCAGGGGGCCTCCGTCGTTTCCAAACAACGCCGCCAAGGACATGCCTTGAATTTAAACGGACTGGAACACGATTTGTGTGTTTGTGAAATCGTCCGCTGGCAGCGGCTGCAAATCCTGGGCTGCTACGGTTCCCAGTCCCTCGCCGGGCCCGATCATTACCGGCCAACGACTGTTCAACGGGATGTCGGACAACGCAATCGGTTCTTCAGTTGTCACGCATTAGCACGGCATCACGCATTAGCACGGCAGCTAGTTAATCCTGCCTGTTGCTACTGGTTTTTTTCACAAAAATGCTTGACCTTAACCACACTGCCAACCATATGCCTAATCATAAACATCAATTATCAAAAAGCAGACGTTCGTTTTAATGTGTTTAATCCATGTGGGTATTTAGGACTTTGTTGCTGTTCTATCCCGAGGAAACCTGATTCTTCTTACTTAAGGCCCTCATTGCCTGATGGCAGTTTTTGTTTCTCATCTAAACCCAGACAGGCTCGATATTCCATAGCTTGGCTTTTCCCAACGGGTTTCAGCTTTGCCAAGTAGATTAGTAAGCAATAGCATGGACCTACAGGACCCAGGCAGCAGTAGCTGTGTCGTTTGGCAGTTTCTCGTGATCCGAAATAAATGCTAAAACAAATACAGACTTCAGCTAACCTTTTTTTAGGATGCTAAGAACAGGTAATTAGTAAGAGGAACGTCCCGGAAGCAATTAGGGTTAATTGTCTTTCTCAGGGACAGAACACATTTTTTTTTACCTCTGCAGCTCCTGGATTTGAATGGGCAACCTTTTGTTTACTGGGCCAACATTTGACCTCCAGGCTGCCCTGCCACGCTAACTTAAACTGGTACAGGGCAACATATTGGCATTAAAAGTTCTAACCCAATCACTGGCACCTTGGGAAGAATCCAAAGTTAGAACACATATTTTGAATGTCAACGATGGCATTTCTGATGCCAGCATGATACAGTAAGGTAGCTGGCCAAATTCTGTACCAAAGGAAGGCTGCCCAAAGCCAAATTCTGTACCAAAGGAAGGCTGCCCAAAGCCAAATTCTATACCAAAGGAAGACAGCCCAAAGCCAAATTCTGTACCAAAGGAAAGCTGCCCAAAGCCAAATTCTGTACCAAAGGAAGGCTGCCCAAAGCCAAATTCTGTACCAAAGGAAGGCTGCCCAAAGCCTAATTCTGTACTTCGGGATGGTGAAAATCTGCATGTAACAGAGCACATTTTTGGAAAAAATAGGAGGCCTCTGTCTTTCCCCTCTCTCCTTGCTCTGCCCCCACCCCTTTGGGTTCCTAGGGAATCATCTCATGAAGGCTACTATCTGAATCATATGTGACTTGAGCCAAATCTGATGCTCTCCTAGCTGTCAGAGCAGCTCTCTATCTCTAGGACAGATCAGTGTGAGAAAGTGATGATTGCCTGGAAAGAGAGAGAGTAAGAGAGACAGGGAGGGAGAAGGAGAGCAAGAGTGAATCAGAGAGATGAGGAGAGAGAGAGAGATAAGGAGAAAAGAGAAAGGGAGAGTGAGAACCAGATCCCCCTTCAAAAGATCTGCCTGTAGCCTGACAGCTTCTAGATGTGAAGCTCGTTGTCTCTGACGCACAGCTGAGAGGCACGAGGTTAAGGGTTAGAGTTGCAGTAGACGTCGTCTTAAGAAGCAGAGGACAGTGTGTTAGTGTGTGTGCGTGCGCGCACGGAGTTACTTGGTGTGTTAAAGTACTCGTCTCGGTTGCACGCTTGTCTACGACGTCTGCGCGTGTTTGTTGGACGAAAGACAGGGCCCCCTGCACCATCCCTCAAATTCCTTTGAAAACAAGTCATGTTTCCTGAGAGCGTCTCGAACTGTCTCCCAATCCCCAGCAGAGCGGCAGTAAAACTCACCCGTCTCTCCACGTCTCCCTCGCTGAGGACCGCTAGCGTGATCAAAGGGGCGCGCTCATTTGAGCGACGCCACGCTACACTTTGCCCAACGCAATTCCTTCGCAGACACTCACGTGGCTCGAACACGACCCGCGACCTGCTCATCCACGTTCCCTCCGGTGCCAGAAGGCATCGGTTATGTGGGGGTTACGGTCCCCCGAGAAGAACTTCCAGTCCATAATTCTGCTATTTCTTTCCCTCTTCGCTAGGCGTCACGTCTTTCTTTTGATAGCGTGAAAATTAGGTCTGACAACAGTAAATGCTACAATAGCACTTAAAAGCTATGAAATGAAGCCCTGTAGACTTCTGAAAACACTGCTCTGGATGCCGATGATATTTTTACCGCATCTAAATTGGGATTGTTGAATTAGCAAACATCCTCCTTGAGTGGAAGTCCACCTGACTGGATATATTTAGCCAAGTGTACTGTGTAAATAACCACCCGTGTCACTCTCTGTAGTCAAGATACTGTCTTTTTAACAATTAAACAATCTTACAAAGACGCTACAAAGAAGGCCCAAGTGTGTGTGTGTGTGTGTGTGTGCACTCGTATGTGTTTGTGTATGTGTGTTTGCTCATACTCAAAAAGCTTGTCACCAGCTGAAGAACTTAGCTGTCAGTGTCATCACGTTAGCTTGCTTCAGGTTAAAACCACCGACCAACCCACGCCGAACCATAAAAGCACCTCGTTGCAAAAAGGCGATAAAATTGACAACCGACTAGACCCGCTTGAACCTCTGGTTCTGCAGGGGTGGGGGGGGACAAATGCAATCAAGGGGAGCGCTGAGAGGTCAGATTAGCAAAATGACGTTACCGCGGGCGGATACAAGGTTTTGCACTCACGCAATCACACAGAGTTGCTGACACCGCCTTTAAATGCCTTTGGTCCCGTAGTGTCATCAGCAGCTTAGGAAGACCAATGGGAATTACTCAAAGCTGTGGTCCCTCCCCCTTTCTGTACCTCCCTCCACCTCTCATTCTCTCTCATCCCTTTCTCTGTCTATCCCTCACTCCTTCACTCTCTCTCCCTCCATGTCACTCTCTCTCTCTCTCTCTCCCTCTATCACTTCCTTGGCCTCTATCTCCTTCTCCCTCGTTCTCCCTCAGTCATCACGTTGGGTCTAATCCCCAGTGAAGTCCACGGCGACTGTAACCCCGGTAACGACACCAACAGCCTGAGAGATGGAGTTAAAGGGTGTAGTCGAAGCACACCCTTTTGATCCCTGGGTAAACGAGGATTGTAAAATGGGTCAAGAGACAAGAGGTCGGGAAAAAACTACGGTTTTATTTTCCGTGGGAGCAAGTTGCATTTCCAGGGATGGAATGAACCCAGAGATAGGCTGTGGACTCTATGGGCTTTGAGGGGAAGCACCTCTCATCTGCACTCCTCTCTGGAAATGTCATTGAATTTCCGCAGAATTTCTTGGCACCACACGTCACACTTCCTCCAGCCGACACGAAAACAATGATTCATTTGAAAACATGATTTTGAGTGCCGCGCGATATGCTGTTCCGTGCCAGCACTAATACAGTCTGTCGTTCTGAAGTTGGCCACAATATCTGGAGAGAGATTGCATTAATAATGTTCTCAAGATCTCCCGTGATGTCTCAGATGTTATTCTAGACACCAGGCCAATACCATACCTGTGTTCTACTTTAATAGACCGCAGTGATTGTGTTGACTGAAGTGCTGTTTTGACTTGACTTTAGTTAGTCATTGATTTAGTTAATAATATAATCCTGGGTAGCTCAGCTGGCAGATCCACAGAGCGTTGTGATCCATGCCAGGTTGTGATCCTGGTGATTCTCATAGCGGGCAAATACAGAGGAAAAATTAATATGGATATGTATGCCTCCACAAACTTAAAATAGCCCTGAATAAGAGCATCTTCTAAATTACCTAAATTAAATCACTTAAATAAAACTAAATCCAAACACTGTTGCTTTTGTAACCCAACCCAACCCACCCCCGACTTGGAAAGAAAGGAGCGAAACATGACATGAAATATTGGAGGAAGGGATGAAAACAGAATGTAGAAATATCCTCTCCCGCTCCCTCTCGCTCTCTTTCTCTCTCCTCTTCTTTCTTGCTCCTCTCTCTCTCTCCCTGTCTTTTCTGCAGATGTTCTTTCTCTAGAGGGTCTCTGGCAGATCAGCTGAGTCTCACAGAAAGGTCTCCACCCCCACAGTCCCCATGCATAGAAAGCAGTTGGAAAGCCACCAGCATCAGAAGAAAGTGAGCCAACACAGAAATCAGCTTATTGTTGGAATGGTTGGACACACACACACACACACACACACACACACACACTCATGTACACCTACACATTACGTCTTTCATTCTCACACTTCAGTAATTGACGTTCGTCCAGGGCGAGGTAACTAAGTCAATATGGACAATCGATACAAGAAATCGAGATAAATGCCAGTAGGTGAAGTGAAAGAGATAAACATCTTTATGTAAAATGAAAGAGATAAACACCTTTATGTAAAATGAAGGAGAGAAACACCTCTATGTAAAATGAAAAGAGAGAAACATCTTTATGTAAAATGAAAGAGATCAACACCTTTATGTAAAATGAAAGAGAGAAACACATTTATGTAAAATGAAAGAGATCAACACCTTTATGTAAAATGAAAAGAGAGAAAAACCTTTATGTAAAATGAAAGAGAGAAACACCTTTATGTAAAATGAAAGGGATAAACATCTACATATGAAATGACAAAAAAGACAAAGGTCTTTATCTGGACCAGGCCTGGATCCACGGGGGGTGCCCCTCCCCCTGAGAGAAACTGTGCCCCCCCAGTTTTGTTAAACCTTAAACAAAATCAAATGGTATATGAATTAGATATGCCCCCTCATTGATAAAAATGCCCCCTTAGTTATTCCATCCTGGAGCTGGGCCTGATCTGAAGGGTTACGTTTTTCTTTTTGTTCACAGCAATGACCTTAGCAGTTAGGGTCACCTTCCTAGCTCAGAGGCACAAGGACAAATTCTTCACCTTGCCAGTTTCGGGGCTCCATCTAGCCACCTTTCAGTACTGGTCAGATACTCTAACTGTGGGGCTACCCTGCCAGGTTAGAGTTGGTGTAACCCTGCCAGGTTAGAGTTGGGGTAACCCTGCCAGGTT
>JACXGI010015745.1:0-16976 GCA_016801175.1 Esox masquinongy | reverse complement strand
TGAGAACACTCCGGGTGGTGTAACTATGACCACACGTCCTGTGCTGAGAACACTCCGGGTGGTGTAACTATGACCACACGTCCTGTGCTGAGAACACTCCGGGTGGTGTAACTATGACCACACGTCCTGTGCTGAGAACACTCCGGGTGGTGTAACTATGACCACACGTCCTGTACTGAGAACACTCCTGGAGGTGTAACTATGACTACCGGCAGCGGTGGAGAAATACTGTAGATGTAGCAGCAGCAGGTGCCACCTGCAATAACATGCTGATATAGGGACACTGCATTGGCTTCCAAAGGTCGTTGCCAGTAGTTTTCCATCCCAAAGGAAACTCGGGACCATATATTCATATTGACAATATAAATGAATCATGGAAATAATAACCAACCAAGGAGGCTACATCCTGAGGCATGTACTCTGACATTCTCTGCAACAGAAGTTGTAATGGAGCAAAAAATGTAAGCCGGGCATTGTCGTCCCGAGTCTTTCCGTCCGGCGTTGTGGCAACAAAAACGACGACCTACGCAGCGGTTAGGGCTTAAGGTCGGGGTTAGGTGGACGGAGTTAATGTGTTATGTGGTGTTAAGTGGACCAGGGGGTATATGTTGAGGTTAGAGGTTGCACATGCGCATAGACACGCAAACGTAGAGGACACACACCTGATTAAAGGTTTTAAAGTGAAGCTCTTTGTAGATGGCATCGCGCTCCTCCACCTCCACCCAGCCAGTGGCCTTCAGCTCCATCAGCAGCTGTTCCCTGTCAGCTGGGGGCAGCCAGTGGGCGGTGGTGGACTGATGGATGGAGAGATGACACATTTCTAAATTACGTTGTTAACACAACATCATTTAAAAGGATCGTAAATATAAAAAAAAAAACGAGAGAACGTCGCATGAATTCAACAAACTTCAACGGCAGACAGGCTAAGACACCTGGGCTACACAGCACATTTCATCCATTTTCTGAATATCGGGCAGCATTGTTGGTCACTTCTTCAGAACAGAACAGGGGACCTTGATGAATGCCCAATAGAAACTCTGAGGAAACGATTTGCGGCTAAAACGTTTTGGTGGAATGAACACTGGTTGCATGAGAAATGACTAAGACTGAAACAGAGCAATGTCATTGCGCCACCTGCTGGAGAGAGAAAAGCACTATCATGGCAGAGTAAGGCATATTCTGTATCAAGCAACTCCTCTTTCTTACAGTACAGCCGGCGATAACTTGGGGAAGACAGGAAACAACAGTGACGTCGCATCGGTTAAGTTTTACATGTACAGTATATGATTTTCAATGGGCCGTACGTTATCTGTAATTCTAGGACAAAGAGTGTACTGCTTCAAGTGGGAGTTAAAGGTGAACTCTGATCACATGGAAAACAATTTAAAATCTATATCCATCAGAAAAGCCTGACGTTGCATACCAATTCGCAAACATTGGTTTAGAATACAGAATACAGTGCCTCATAGTATACACACTGTTGTATTATAGACTTCTAATTAATAATTGATGAAAACATTTTTGATGCAATAAATCTACACATAAACCACCAGAAACATTTATTGGAAACATGCCAAATTCTTAAAAATCAGGAGTGAAATTTCTCATGTGCATATGTACTCAGAACCTTTTAGTATTCATATAAATAAAACTTATTCAGTCATTTATAAATCAGCCTTGAAATCTCTGAGTATGCCTCCACCAGCTTTACATGGATTTGGGTAGCTTCTCCCACTATTCCTTGCAGACCGTCTCAAGTTCTCTGCAACGTTCATACCTCCCCACAGATGTTCAATAGGGTTCAAGTCCAGGCTTTGGCTAGGCCACAAGTAAGAGTCTTCTTCACAATGACGGAGCCCACCGTGCTCCTGAGAACTTTCAATGCTATAACATTTTTGTATAACCTTCCCCAGATCTCAGAAGTTAACTTAGATTACCTTCAACTACATGCCTACAACTCCACGTTTTTTGCTCAGACATTCACTGTGATGTGCGGGAGCTTATATTGACAGGTGTGCCTTTTTAAATCATGTCCAGTCAACGGAATTTGCCACAGGTGGACTCCAGTCAAGTTGTAGAGACATTAGAAATAATGAAAGGACAAAGGAACCAGCAGAGCTCAATTTGTAGTGTAATGGCAAAGGGTCTGAATACCTATCTATATGAGATATTTCACTCCCTGAAATATGCATGTTCCCCAAAGTGGCACATCAGATACACTTATGAGCCAGAACATTATGACCACTCACAGGTGAAGCAAATAACACTGATCATCTAACAAGGACACAAGTCAAGGTCTGGGTAGATTAGATGGTAAACGAATAATCAGTTCTCATAGTCAATGTGGTGGATGCAGGAGAAACGGCCAGGAGTAAAGACCTGAGCGACTTTGACAAGGGCCAAATTGTTACGGCCAGATGACTGGGTCAGAGCATCTCTGAAACGGCAAGGCCTGTGTGGTGCTCCCGGTCAGCAGTGGCGAGTACCTACCAACAGTGGTCCAAGAAGGAAAAAAACAGCAACAGGGTGTTGTTTCTTTTGGTGTGTGCCCAAGGCTCTTCAATGCATGAAGGCAACAAAGGCTATCCTGTTTGGTCTGAACTGACAAAAGGTATACTGGGGCACAAGTCACATAAAATGTAAATGATGGTAAAATAAAATATGATGAATTTGTCACATCACAGTGCATCACACCCTGCTCTGTACTGGGCTGAAAGTGCCTACAACGGGCACACCAGCGTCGGAACTGGACCTTGGTGCAGTGGAAGGTCACCTGGTCTGATGAGTCCTGTTTTCTTTTACGTCACTTGGACGGCCGTGTCTGTGTGCGCCCTTCACCTGGGTATGTGATGGCACCAGGATGCACTGTGGGAAGAAGGCAAGCCGGTGGAGGGAGAGTGGGTTTGGCGCTGTTTTGCCGGCACGCGGAAGACCAACAGCATATTAGGCAGGTGGTCATAATGTTTTGTCTCATCAATGTATATAGGCCACGGTTTTTGGAGGAGGACGATATTTTTATTAATTGAATGATCGTGTGACCGGAGTTCACCTTTAATTGGGAGCTTGCTCAAAAACCGAACATTAGCATACATTGAGAACAAGTATTAAAACATTAAAAACTGAAAAACCGAAACCGACCTGAAAAAACCGAAACCGACGTGTAAATTGTTCTTTTGTAATATCGAAAAAAATTCGAGCCAATGTGTGAAGTAGTTGAGACTGCCACTACAATCAGGTTTTTTTCAACAAAACAAAATGAAAATGGAAGGGGTGCATTAGATCAGACGGTCTACATGTGCGCACTATTACGATATTGTAAAGATGCATTGACATCGTATAGATAGAAGCATGATACATTTTGCCTATCTTTATACACTGAAAGTTTTGAACAAAATGTATCAACTGACCGAGTTTAAAATCATCATGTAGGATGTATTGTAGTTAACGTTTTGATAAAAATACATAATTGACACTAAATTGCAACCGTTGCAATTTAATTGTGTGAGGTCTGATCCGTCAGATTGCGCGTCCAACTGTAGTCCATGTAACCTGACTACAAATTGCTAATAGTATCGACTGTGCAGTAAAGTAGGCATATTTACCATGTTAGATGTATATCTTGGCAGTAGGAAGTTGCCCAGTCTCGAGAAAGAACACGACCATATACTGCTAGCCCTGAGAGTAAACATTAACCTGTGCATAATACCATTAACTTAACAGCTCTAAACCACGCCACAGCCCATAGTCTACCATAGAAAACAACGGCTGCCTGAGAAATTGCCTGATCAGAAATGCTCCTCCGCCCCCCCGAATTTTACACTGCATTTAAACAAACACAGTAAAGCCTGGAGGCCATATAAAGGGTGACATTAAACGTATTTAATCATAATTCCATCATAACATATGCAAATTAACACCAGGTCACTCTAAAATGCGTGTTCAATCATCCTAGGGGTAATAATTCATCAAGGGAATATGTACAACCGTTACAGAGAAGGCAGTAGTTCAGTCAAATCTGGGACCATTTTCAGAAGTCTCTGGCCAAATCCAAAATCCACCCCTAAACTCTACAAACTTGTGGAGATCTGACAGGATTTCACAATGTGTCACAACACAAGTGCATAGGGTATTTGACTTAAAGATAAATTTGGGTTTGGGCCTGAGTATCAGAGCTGATCTAGGTCGATGTACTCCCCATCTGATTCACTGGCTGCACTTTTTTGTCCACTTACCGGTCTTTAATTGCAGGCAGTAATTTGAGCATCTGACCAGTAATGGAAAGATTGCTAGACTGATTCCCCGAGCAGGCAAAGTGATAAACGTTACTCTGTGTTTGAGCAGGACAGATGATCCTTATTGTTCCCCTGACACCTCATGTGGTAGCTCCTTGCACCTCTCCAGTTTGGAGGGTTATGGTCAAAATCACAAGCTACTTTTCAGTTGGATCAATGAGTGCAATTTATGACTAAAACAGTGCAATCCTTGTCTTTTGGCCAAATGATCATTTAGTGGGAACAAAAAATCTGCAACACAGCTGAGTAGATACAGAATGATCAGAGAAGTTAAACTAATCCAAGATTAGCACTTATCTGAGATGTAAAAGAGTAGTTTATGCTGCATTTACAACTGGTAGCTCAATTCTGGTTTTGTTTTTCCATTAATTGGTCTTTTGAATATTCATAGACACTTGCACATCAGTTATTTTTCAGAGACCATCTACTTAGCAATGTTCTGAATTGGTACAAAAAGATCAGAACCAGACCGTCTGTGTAAACACTATCTTTGTGAATACAAGCCCAAATTCATCAGCATTCTGTCCAACAACTCAAACATTGAGAGGACCTCTAGTCACTGGGCTAACTATGATTGTATGCTAGTCCTGGTGTTCATGCTCTTGGCCTGGGATAAGCCAGCGGATGCTGTCAGTCCGTAGGATGGCGTACGTGGTGAAGCCGGAAATGAACAAGATGGAGAACACCAGAAGCCAATCGATACTTTTCACTGGGACATTGGGAAGAGGTCCAGAGAGGTCTTCGTCTGTTACATTGTGATCTCGGCTAACTTCAAAACCTGGGAGGATTACAGTTGTAATTATTTTAATATTGAAAGAAGATAGATGAGTATATGCTAAATTCATGCCCACATGTTTCAGTTAGGCAAGGTTATCACAACAAATAATGAGATACATTTGAGTGTAGTGGTCCCAATTGATTATACTTCCCAGATTGACTATGTTCACTGAGACAGAATGTTTATTAATTGACCCAGTTCCACTTTAAATTTCACAAAAAATGAAATACTAACTGTCCAACTGTAAAGTGCAGGTGACAAACTGATGTGGTTTTTTTCCCTTGCATACCTGTCTGGTTAGCAATGAAAGACATCAGAGTCTCCAGAGTTCTGTCAGTCTGGTTGAATCTGGCCATCGGTTTCACACCTTGAAATAGGAGGATGTTGGGAACTGCTACAGTTCCAAACCGTGTGGAGAGACTGGAGAGAGGACAAGTTGCGTAAGGAAACCCATGTACATTCTTAGGCTCAGAAAGAACACAGGTATAAAAATAAAGTAACACTTCTCATTGGATTACGTTAACAATTATGAATATCATTGAGGATATACACGGAGTACATTGGAAACAGCTACGGTCTTTGCGCTACTAGTGTAACACTGTTACTGTAACCAGGGCTCAAACCCGGGACCCTCTGGTCACTGCCACCTGTAACCCACAAAGCATTGCCACCAACGCAAAACATGTTCCTGGCAGAGAAAAGGGGAAACCTCTACTTCGGGGTCTCAAGTGAAGTTAACAATTGAACGCTACTAGCATGCACTGCTAAACTAGCTAGCCATTTCACATCAGTTGCACTAGATCAGGGTTGGAGAGCAATGCGGTGGTTAAAAGCAGTGTTGCCATTTACCTGCTATGCTGGGAGGCATCCAGGGCTAGGAAGTGCATGCCGGGGAAGACCCTGGGCAGTGCGTTAAAGTGAGGTGCTAGATTGGCTGAGAACTTGCACCAGGTGGTAAAGAACAGGACCAGAGAACACTCTGTGCTGTTTACATTGAGGAACTCCATCAAGTCCTGTAGGAAAACAAATCCCATTGGATAAAGGTATTACAACCAGTTATCTTTGAGGATTACGGCAGGGTTTTCTTTATCCAGCCCTAGCGGACCACAGTGTGTGCTGGGCCTTTCTTCCAGTCTGCACCACACCGTGCTGGGTTAAATAAAGCTGACACGGAACAAAAACCTGCACACACTGCTAGCTCCCAGAACAATTTTAGACAGCCCTCCCTTCTAGAGAGGTTCAAGGCAGTGGGTCCTACTATGCCCATGGAGACAAACCCAGCCAGACATCTGATTTACCTGGGAGGCATTTAGGATCTGCACTGTGAAGTTGTTCATCCCTGTGATGTTCCTTTTATCGCAGTTCACTTTATAAGTCTTTGTGGTTTCTGTGGAGTTCTGCTCTTCGTTAGTCATGGCGTCTACATGAACCATTTCTAATGTGACTGGTTGCAAGGGCTCTGTATTTTTCAACTCAGAGGACTCCTCTTGGGGAAAAGATGAGGGACAGTTTGCCTCATCATCGCAGGGCGGCGAGAACCCTGTCTGAAAGTCTTTCACATTCTTGGGGATCAGGGACTCAATACCTGCTGGATTAACAGGTTGTTCAGTCCCCATTACTGCGTCTGCGATCTCTGCAGTCTTGTACTGCCTCTTCGGCTGAGTCTCAAGATGCTCCATTCCCACAAATTTGGGACTATTTTCAATGTTGGTGTCAACATCCTCAGAGAACTTGAATTCCGGTAGCTCGTCATTATCTGTAAACAGAACAATATTAAACATGGTTTCAGATTTGTGACCATGGAACCAATATTATGGAATCAATTTACTGGCTGTGTTGTGTTCAGTTGGTCCCAATAATTACTGGCAGATGAATAACACATAATTACTCTAAGCAAGACAGAACTACAAATACAGGCTACCGATCTATACTGAGTGTGGTTGCTTTGTGAAATACGACCAAATAATTTAATAAGCTTCGTTTCTTCCCTAAGAAATTAGACCTACAGTAAGCAGGTAGCAATTTCTGACCTGCATAAACTGCAGTACTCAATTGTTCAGTAAGATACATAACAGCAAATATATCCAGAACAAATAATTAGTAACGTAAAATTATTACTTCAATCTATTAAAGGTACTGTAACTACTCAACTGTGCTGGCTTTATAGTTTAACGCAAACGTGTCTAAAACTAGCTCCAGTACTGTATAAACGTTAGCTAACTGAAAGCTATACAGTACATTCTAAATAACTGCTGTGTCGGTGTCAATTCTTACCATCCACTGTTACTGACGATGCTTTCCCTTTTACAGAAACATAAAGCGTGAGCCCTAAAATACATGTCAACACGAGTCTACTTGATAATATCGACATAATAACGATTAGCTACATAAAAATATTAGCAACTTGCTACGTCGAAATGTGTAGCTAGGTACATTTTGATTTCATATGATATTGCGGAACGAATTTCTCCATCGCTATTGGAATGTCAAGCGATGCACATTAGTAAAACGTCCGGGTCAATAACACGTTACGATGACGCTAGTAGTGATTTCTGTTATCATTATGCTTTAAAAAGGAGCCAAACAACTATGTGATAATAAATGGCTTCATTTGATCACTATCCTTAAATAAAATATAGTTTTTTTGCATGATCAGTCATATTTTCAAAATCAATGCCAAAATGTCACAATTTCTGCCAGGGTATGCAAACGTATTAGCACAACTGCACTCAATAGTTTTTTGAGATATGAGGCAATATATTCCATATTCAGTAATTTGCATTGTCTGAATTTTGACCTTGGAACGTGTATTAATACCCACTTTTTATTGAAATTACTCTTAAATATGATCAAATATTGTCAATGTTTTGAGAGGTGCATTTTCCAAAACAATGAATGAATTCAATTTATATCAATTTTGAAGTAATTCGTTAGATTCTTATTTTAAAATGTTCCTAATTTTCGTGACCCGGAAGTGTTTTTTTATTGTTGCCCACAAGACTCTGATGCATCGCTACATATTTGTCAACATGGTTTTGCAATGTTTATATTATGAAGTGAAGCATCGGTTCACCCCAGATGTAGGCTATATTGCAATGCCTACAAACAAGACGGACCTTGTAACATAATCAAAACATGTTTATTATAATTAGTTTATTACACAACTTTCAACACGTAACAATCATGCAGGTATAGTAAAACAAGAGAATACAAATTTCTAGCCTACATCATAGTGATTACGAGTAAGTCATAACTGAGCCTAACATTTCCTTTCAAAGGCAACGTTATGACAAAGAAGTGTGTATTTGTAATCACGTGCATTTGTAAAATGCCAGTGAGGTCCATTTATGGGCTTAGCTGAGTTAAAAAAAAACAAAAAAAAAACAGTAAAGAAACCCTTTCTGCACAGCTTGACATAAATTCATAACAATGATAATACATTTTCAATGGGTAAAATCAAACACCTTTCCAGCCATTCATTTATTCTACACTGGTAGAATTAAGGTTTACAAGATGAATTAAAACTCACTATTTTTGAAGTGCAACTCACTCAGTCTGTTAAAGGCATGTGTAACTTTGATCCATTCAGAAAGCAATTATATTTAATAGTGGATGCAACTTTGTGTTTACAAACAGATTTCTATGTATTTTAAATATATAGAAATCAAATATAGTCTTACAGAAAATGTATTTATGTAGTCAAGTGTGTAACCAAATTTTGAATGACAGGAATATTCCCCATATACCAAAGCTGATTGTAACATTTTAACCATCATACCATAAAATAATGTTATGAAGTTCTAGTATTATATTAATATTTCTTACCAAACATTGTTTTGAAAATGTCAATAAGAAGCAGATAGCAGTAGAAGCAAGGGGGTATAAAGTTACTGTACACTTAATAACACACATACCATTATAATATTATGAGTACAATATGACAATAACCTGTGAATGTAATATTAAAGGTTGCTACAAAGGCACCACATAAAAGGCAATTGAATGTATAGAAATGCTAAATGTATCGTCAGTGAAACATTAATACTGCTCCTATTGTTTTCAAAGGTGTTCAAGGAATTCCCAACACAATGTATGTAAACGAACAGGACACGTTCTTCAAAACTTTTCCAACAGAAAATAATTAGCAATTGTATGGTTTATACCTGCAGTAAATTCAGCAGATGTAAATAAGTACTTTATCCCTATTTAAATTAGTGTTATGTTAGAGGATTCATTTTATAGTTTTTCAAAATATCTTATTTGTTATTAACTACACTAGCATGCACTCATTCAAAAAGCTTGAGCTCGAAGGCAGACAACATCTGACTCTTTGGTTAAGATGATAAACACTGTAGGTGGAATGGAACAGAGTGGTAAATTACTGTATGCCATCCCATTAATTATTCAAATGAATAATTTGTTGTACATCCAAATGCAATTAATCTCTCCAATGGACAAACAAAAGCAGGTATTTGAAGGCTCTTCAAGTGCCTGAAGTGCTTACACACATTTCAACAATAGACATGATAGAATACAGAACAGAAATGGTATAGAAGCTTGTGATAGAAAATATAACATATACAACATTGAGCAGATTATTGCACTGAAAATAGATGATGAAAGGATAGCTGACCACTATCCATGCTCCGAGGTAAAAATAGAAATAATAAAGACAAATAGAAATAAGACAAGAAAAAGTCTGAGTAAATGTTTTAGATATTTACAAAAGCACACAGGCCTATATTTTTAACTGCATCTAAATTGTGTTATGTCGTTGGATTTACAAAGCAGCATGTAGAGCAAAACTTGAGTGTCACATTATTTCTGATTTTGAAATTACAATGCAAATAAGGAAATCAAACGGGATAAACGTTATTTGGTTTAGTATGAATGGAACCTAAAGAAAAGGACTGGATGATCTCTTCCCATGAGGAACACTGCTGGCAATATTTGGTGTGTCGCTAAACCAACAACAGCAACACACAAAGAACACTGTGATAACAACAATAGGCCATGTTCAGCAGGCAAATGTCATGAATAAAATTCACACGATTCCTTATTCTACATGTCAGAGTGCTGTCTTTTTTCTGTGTGCCGTTTGCTGAACAAAGGCATATCCTCCTGAAATAAACCCAAGCCCTGTTAGTCACGGGTCGGCCTACTGTGAGTGGATCAAATTAAATAATAGTTTGCTTTCCAGACCACTCTCTGCAAGGTCACAAAATAGCAGAAATTCTACATCACTATGAAAAGGAAAGGGAGAGCCTGTAAAACAGGGGTATTTAACTCCGCCCCCCGAGCCAGTTCCACTCCGTTTCTTCATTGCAACCTTCTAATCAGGGACTTATTTATACCTGGGACACCAGGTGGGTGACATTAATGATGAGGTAGAGCAGAAAACCAGCCGGCTCCGGGCCTCGTAGACTCCTGCGTAGACCTCTGATTTTGGACATTAATGTGCTGGTTGGAACTAGGAAACAGAAATGTCAGACTTGATAATGGGTTCAGTGGAAGTCAATCAGGTGCCATGTTCAATGAATTAGCAAATCGATAATGGCAGCGGTTCTTAGTTCCAAGCAGCATGGCACTGCAAGGTTATACCCCATCTTAACAGCTCCTTTGCTGGATTGGTTGAAGAGAGCAGAAGATAACCTCCTATGTCAGTTTTGTATTGTTAAGACCAGTATGTGGGGTATCCAGTTCAAGTGTTGCATTAATGCCTTCTGCTTAAGGTTACTTCAGCTACTAAAGAACCCATGTCAGTACAAAACACTGCAAAATACATCTTCACAACCTGTTAAAAAGTATAATCCTTTCACAGTATAAAACTAGCTACAGAGACAACATAATCGGAAAGTCTCAGCTCATACTAATTCAGATAACACCAAAGAATAAGCAAACTCCATCTGCAGTGATTTAAATCAGCATTGTTTTCGCTCACTGCAAATACACCCCACTTCTATATTTATATGTACTGTAGTGTAGATTAAAATTAATCCTAATTTGGTTCTGTTTTTTTTTATTGTTAGTATCAGCATACAATTTATAATGTATAAGGTAATTAAGAAAACACATCAGTGAATTATGGTAACATAGGGAGTCTTGTGGAAATCAGTAAGTTAAACTGCCCAGTAAAATCTCATTTTTAAAAGGTATTTTTCTGATAACTCATACTCAAATATTGTTGATTCAAACTATGCATTTTTTGGGGGCCAATACAGAAATGTGAGAAAATAAATATTTAAAGAAACTAAACTTCAAACTTAATGTTATAATCCTGAGGAGGATAAGAAGATAGAACAATGAGCTAGCCACTCAGTGGCCTACTTGAATTTATATTTCAAATAACCAATATTTGCCCCACACTATTCTGTTCATAGGGTATGCTCACATCTTTTTAACAAATAAAGGCTTTCTCTTAACATGCTAAATTGTAATTGTTTTGCATGGAAAACTAATTCAGTCATATTTCACGTAATTAAGTGTAACAGTTAATAGAGATCTGAAAACAATGGGCAGTCTATATGACATGTCGGATAACAACCAGCCAACACTGGCACATTTTCAGCATACTGCACGCCCTCATACCACGCCAATACCATGCTGGATAACTGGCAAAGTGAGGAGGAAGATGCCACGAGTCGTACACCTATCAGACACACATCAATGTCACAAACACACGCTCTATTTGACAGCACCCTTTTTACACCCCCACCCACCCACCCCAAAACAACAAGAAAAGTAGAAAAGTGTGACTTTACTCATTTGTCTCCTTCTCTTTGCTTGAGGGTTCACAGAGGCCCCCTTTGTGCATCATGGTGTAGGGGAACGCTGCGGCGCTACACGTGCCATACCCCAGTTTGTTGAGACGAGACAGGGTCTTGATGCTACCAGGGGGCCTCCCGGGGCTGACCTTATAGCCCGCCGCCTTGGTCGTGCCCAGCGGCCTTCCCGGACTTGTCTTGAACCCGGCGGCCTTGGTGGTGCCCAGAGGCCGGCCCGTGCTGGTCCTGTAACCCGCCAATTTAGTGGTCCCCGAGGGCCTCCCTCTCCTCCCGGACCGACCCAGGCTCTTCTTTTTCTTGGAGTCCTCCGGCTTCTCACTGTTCGTGACTCCCACAGCTTGGGAGTGAGGTTCACTAAGGCTGTCCTGTCGCTGACAGGACATGGGTTTTAAGGTGTTCTGGGGCGGCATGGTCAGGGGGGGTAAGGTCATCTGCAAGGCAGGGGGCGGGGGAGCCGGGTAGAACTTGTTGGACTGGGATGTGCACAAGTCAAAGTGACTGGCGGGATGTCGGCCGTCCTCTGCCAGGCATGATGGCCTGCCGCTCATGCAGTAGTCGTTGTTGTTGCTGGTCACCTGACGCATCATCTTCAGCTGGAGAGGACAATGAGACACAACACATGTACTGTGCAGGAAAGGTAAAACAGTTCACATGCAAACGGGTCGCGCAAGACCAAACAGATACAGGAATGTTTATCCCAACCTCATCCCCAAACCGGGCTTGTCAGTGGTGGCCTACTGTTGTAGACTGTATGGTGTTCTGGCTATATAAACGCAGATTTTGACTACTTTAAAAGCGCAAATAATTGTCAGATTGCTTATGGTGTGTATTGACTATAATGGTCAGTTCCGTATAGCACATAGTGTACCCGGGAGCAGATCGCTAGCCTGGTCGTAATAATGAATGATCCAATGTTCTGACTTTTTGAGCTAAAATAACAAGCCTCCCCAAATTAAACTAGCCCCGCGCCCCATACACCTTAGCTAAATATATTCATCTGTTTTTCATTCTATGTTGAAGACAATCCTGAAACAAAGCGATCTTAGTTTTCACAACACATTAAGGAAATAATGTGTCTTCAGCCTAAGTAGTCCAATATTTTTACATATTGACATTTTGATAACATGAAACATGGCAAATTAAAGTAATTAAGGAATTACTGTACCTCGATTGTTTGTGGATCATGGAATGGAAAGGGTTAAAACGACTGATCTTCCATCCTTCAAATTCTACACCCGATCCATTTTCGTAGTGCACAGGCGATCGATAAGAATTAGCGAATCGATAACGCCTTTTGTTATCAGACATGCAAGGGAAATCTGTATTTTTAGATCTGTTGTTTAGCCGGAGAGGTTTAGATGAAAAACGCAGCCATTGCCGTTAAATATTAATAAGGCGAAGGAATCTGAGCATGCGCGGTATTCCACAAGGGAATTGCAGCAGCACCAAGCAAACATCATGACGGCGATATTCAGCGGGTTTACGCCAGTAAATTGAGTTGTCATCTCCTTTCCTTACATTATCAATTTCTCCCATTATTTGCCTGCGCAGCAAAGCTACGCTAAATAGTATTATCCTATTGTTTGGGAAGTAGGAAACTGAACAACGGACCAAGTTTAAATTACTTGTTCTGCTGGACTAAATAATTTACTGCAAAGAAAAGGAAAGAAATCAGTTGAGGTTCTTTCATTTACCATTTTTCACAGTAGGCTACACTAAATTATTAATGAAGTTACAGCACATGAATAAACTGCTATTGTCCAAATGGTTAGCTATAATTCTACAATAGTTTATCAAGTGATTCAGATACAGTACCGTCATTACAATGAGATTATTTTAGCCCCTCAAAACAATCTTGACCAGATTCAGTGCGATCCGTTCTCTACAAAATAAATATAGAAGATCCAAACCACAAACCACCATTCCGATATTTTTCTTTATTAACACATTGTTTTATAATGAAGGGAAAGTAAAAACATGTTACATCATTTAAGGGCTGTTCATAAAAAAACGACGTGTGATTCCGTACTTGTTCAGACCATTACCAGTGAAGTGTCCAAAGATGTTACTTAACACAGAATCTAACAACTTCATTTGCTTGACATTTAAGGCCAAAAATAAGATAACATTTGAGCCATGGTGGTAGAGCGCCTGCAGTATATTCAAGCTATAAGGCACAAGGGGGTGTGGTATATGGCTAATATACCACACTGAGAGCAGTGCTTAGGCACTACACATCATGGAGTGCCTGGATACAGCACTTAGCCATGGTATATTAGCAATAAACCATAAACAACCAAGATGCCTTATTGCTATTATTAAAATGCATTAGTAACTAATTAGGACAGTGAAAAGTTGTGATGTCACACTTCAGCCAAATCAACATTCTGGATTTTAACCACCTAGTTTATAATTACAGAATGGAAATCTGATACACTGCATCATGTGACCTGACAATCATAACCAAATCTCAACTGAATATACAAAGGAGAAACTTGCTTTATTTAAAGAGAAAGGAATTGACGAGAACAAATTACTACTGGCGGTTGTGGGGGGGGGGGGGGGGGGGGGGGGGTTCTAACATTAAAATATATACTAAAACACCTTGAAACAAATATGAAACGTTGGAGAAAAGTTTCATCGCCTCCAAGCCCAAACTCAACCTTTCTACAAAACCTTGTATCTTCCTTTGCTGGTGGGTTGATAGGAGTTTTGCTAAAATAAGAGAGGAAAAAAAAACAGAACAAAGCAAATTACAGTAAATCTTTTTTTTTTTTTTTTTACATTTTACTTATAATATCAACAGATGATGCAGCCAACACAAAGATGACACACATGAGAGCTATTCTATAATGGTACCCCCATAGGTCTAAAACCAGTATATGAACCATCTAATCACAAATGGTTGCATGAACGAATGGAAGAAAAGGTATCACAGGACCGAATCCTAGAAAAACAATAATAGTAATTCTATGGACAGAACTTACTAATCTGATGAGCTCCTCCTTGATGAGTCGCGTGATCTCAGCCTTAGCCTTCGTAACAGCCAGCTCATTTGCACCTGTCAACAGGACACACCAAAATGTTATAACAAGCATCATTCTTTAAAAAAAAAAGAATACTAACTAATAATGAAATACTAAATGAAACGATCAGACATTGGTGAAGACTTGACATTGCCCATGCAAGTCGATCAGCTGCTTACTCTCAATGGCCAGGTAGATTTTACGTTCTCCCTCTTTCGGCTCTTTGCCGGGAGGGAAGTATGTTCCTCGGATGGTGATGGCTGCTTCGGAGTACTCTCCGATCCGCTGGAGGGCCTCCTTAGATGTAACCTTCCACCTCGCAGTCTGGTGGGACACAGGTTACAGAAATATTACAGCTTCCTCTTTGGGTTAGGCCTGCATTCCCAAAGTGTCTCATAGTAGCAGAGCTGATCTAATACCAGTTAGGCCATTAAATTATAATGAATACCCCTACTTTGCGAAGGTTTGTGATTTGTGTGCTAGCTAATGTTTTGGCTCAACTATCTCCATCTCGATCAAAGGTAGGTCAATCAAAAAAACAAGGTAAAACTAATGTTGATGAAATGTGAATAACATCAAGCAACTAGCAATTCACCATTAACTATATCAATGAACAGAACTATTAAGCAGAACATTCAATTCTCAACTGAAAGAGACTCAACATCTAGCAATGGTGTATACCGGGGCTAGTCAACTCCAGTTCAGGACGTCTGAAACACTTCTGATTTCCATCCTCTCATCCCAATAAGGGGTGCCAGGTGAGTTGAATCAACTATCACATAAAAGCAAAAAACCTGAAATGTTTCAGCCCTATTGTATACCCTCCATTTAGAGCTTCCACAACCACTGTCCTGCACCTACACCCTAGGGATCTCTCTTGTAAATATGGCACAACAGAGACATTACCAAGAACTGGACGTCCCTCCAAAATTGATGAAAAGACTAGAAGAAAACTGGTCAGGGAGGCTTCCAAGAGGCCTACAGCAACATTAAAGGAACTGCAGGAATTTCTGGCAAGTACAGGCTGTGTGCTACATGTGACAACAATCTCCCGTATTCTTCATATGAACGGGCTATGGGGTAGGGTGGCAAGACGGAAGCCTTTTCATACAAAGAAAAACATCCAAGCCCGGCTGAAGTTTGCAAAAACCAACATCAAGTCCCCCAAAAGCATGTGGGAAAATGAGTTATGGTCGGATGAAACCAAGGTTGAACATTTTGGCCATAATTCCAAAAGGTATGTTTGGCGCAAAAACAACACTGCACATCACCCAATGAACACCATACCCACAGTGAAGCATGGTGGTGGCAGCATCATGCTTTGGGGCTGTTTTTCTTCAGCTGGAACCGGGGCCTAAGTCAGGGTGGAGGGAATTATGAACATTTCCAAATACCAGGCAATTTTGGCACAAAACCTTCAGGCGTCCGTTAGAAAGCTGAAGATGAAGTTCACCTTTCAGCATGACAACGACCCAAAGCACACATCCAAATCCACAAAAGCATGGCTTCACCAGAAGAAGATTAACGTTTTGGAATGGCCCAGCCAGAGCCCAGACCTGAATCCAATTGAACATCTGTGGGGTAATCTGAAGGCTGTGCACAGGAGATGTCCTCGCAATCTGTCGGATTTGGAGCGCTTTTGCAAAGAGTGGGCAAATATTGCCACGTCAAGATATGCCATGCTAATACACTCCTACCCAAAAAAACAGTGCTGTAATAAAATCAAAAGGTGCTTCAACAAAGTATTAGTTTAAGGGTGTGCACACTTATGCAACCAGGTTATTGTGAATTTTTTATTTTCCCCCCTCAAAGATGTCAGTTTGTTTTTTAATTGAATTATTCACGTTATAGGTCACATTAAAGGTGGAAAAAGTTCTGACATGATTTATCTTTGTCTCATTCTTTTACATCACAAGAACCTGGCATTTTAACAGGGGTGTGTAGACTTTTTATATCCACTGACCTGAGGGAAGTCACGAGTCCCCAGCCCTATATCCACTGACCTGAGGGAAGTCACGGGTCCCCAGCCCTATATCCACTGACCTGAGGGAAGTCACGGGTCCCCAGCCCTATATCCACTGACCTGAGGGAAGTC
>JACXGI010015744.1:0-16975 GCA_016801175.1 Esox masquinongy | reverse complement strand
AGGAACACCAAAGAGTGAGGAGAACCATTTTCTGGTGCACAGCATATACTGTACATCTCCTGTTTTAGCATTACAGATTACTCAGAGCTATTATCTTGGCAAAGTGAGGTTGCACAACAGAATAAATGCAGGGGTGCCAATAATTGTGGCAAGAATAAAATTGTTATCTCTGGATGACTAGTTATTTTCTTTTTTAGCCTAAACATTTTCACTCAACTAAAGGTAGGGCCTATATTCATAAACTAATTTCCTCAGGCATTGTGTATGGTAGATGCCTTGCACGGAGGGGAGATGGCAGCCGATGATGCACTCCGCAGACTTTACCACCCTCTGGAGGGACTTGTGGTCTACAGTGGAGCAGCTGCCATACCAGGCAGTAATGCAGCCTGAGAGGATGCTTTCAGTGGTGCACCTGTAGAAGTTGGTGAGAGTTTTTACAGACACGCCAAATTTTTTGAATCTCCTCAGGAATAAAGTCGTTTTTGGCCAGTTTTCACTGCTGAGTTCGCTTGTCTGGACCAAGTGGTCATCTTTGATGAACGCACAGAGATACTTGAATTTAGAGACTCTCCACTTCAGCTCCATCGATGTGTATGAGGGCATGACCCCCCCCCCTGCCACTTTCTGAAGTCCACGATCATCTCTTTAGTCTTGCAGACGTTGAGAGAGAGGTTGTTGTCCTGGCACCATGCAGCCAGATTCTTTACCTCCTCTCTGCAGTCTCATCATTGTCGAAGATGAGACCCAGGATGGAAGTGTCGTCTGCAAATTTGAGGATGATGTTGGAGCTGTCTGTGGCCATGCAGTCATGCGTGAACATGAAGTACAGGAGGGGACTAAGTACGCAGCCCTGTGGGGCACCAGTGCTCAGGGTCAGTGTAGAGGAGGTGAGGTTGCCCATTCTCACCATCTGGGGTCTTCCCCGTCAGGAAGTCCAGGATCCAGTTGCAGAGGGAGATGTTAAGTCCCAGGGTTCTGAGCTTAGAAACTAGCTTGGGGGGCACAATAGTATTTAATGCAGAGCTGTAGTCCACAAACAGCATACTCACGTGTGTTGCCTTTTTCCAGGTGGGCGAGTGTGGTGTGTGTCGTCAGGGCGATGGCTTCGTCCGTAAGATCTATTGGGGCGGTATGCAAATTGAAGGGGGTCCAAGGTGTCAGGAAGGGTAGAGCAGATGTGAGTTCTAACCAGCTGCTCAAAGCACTTCATGATGGTGGAGGTCAGTGCTACAGGGCGGTAGCCGTTCAGGCAGGTGATGGAAGGTTTCTTCGGTACAGGAACAATGGTGGTCTGTAATGGCCTGGAATGCCATCTGGCCCTGGTGACTCCCGAGGGTTCACTTTTTTAAAAACTCTCCTCATGTGAGCCGTGGTTAGGGACAGAGTGTAGTCGTCCTGGTCCTCAGCAAGCCTCACTGAAGGAATTGTGTTGGTTGCCTCATACCGTGCATAGCAGGTGTTGAGCTCGTCAGGGAGTGAGACGGCAGGACGAGCATCATTGCTATTTCTCCCTTTGTATTCTGTGATGTGTCGCAGTCCTCCCCACATGCATCTGTGGTCAGAGCTGTGGTAGCGGGACTCCCACCTTATCCCTGTATTCTCTTTTTCCCTCATTGATAGCCTTCCATAGGTCATATCTGGATCTTCTCAAAGCCCCCAGGTCCCCAGATCTATAGGCGGAGGACCGTGCTGAGCTTAGCACAGACATTACTATTTACCCAGGGCTTTTGGTTGGGAAAAGTCCTGACATTGACCCTTGGGACGACATCGTTGATGCATTTGGAGATATATGGTAAGACTCATGAATACACAGACTCTATGTTCCCATCGGCTGCATCACAAAATATCTGTCAGTCCGTTGTTTCAAAGCAGTCCTGTAGAGCAGTAACGGATCCCTCATTCCAGTGTTGAACTGTTTGAGAAACCGGTTTTTCCTGTTTTAGGAGTTGTCTATAGGATGGGAGGAGCAGAATTAAAGCATGATCTGCCTTCCCAAATGCAGGGCGGGGGAAAGGTTTGTATCCATTTCATATTTGTGAATAACAATGGTCATTGTTATCTTACGCTCAACATTTAAGAAATCTAACCTGTAGGCTGAGGTAAAAATGAATCATCAAAATAACCAGAAGTCTTAACAAATTTAGGTGACCCTAGAAATTCTTAAGAACCTATTCTAACAGAAGTATCTATGCATTGATATTTTTTTATTTCAAGTTAATCTGAGTCATTAGGTGGCCTTCCATGTGTAGCGGTGAATAGGACCGAGCCAGGCGCAGGATGATGTGAATCAAAGAAAATTGTTTATTTGGCCAATACAGCAGTACGCAGTAATGCATAAACCAATAGAGTCATATTTATATGCGTAGTAGCGAAAACAAAAACACATACACACACAGATGGAATATAATAATGCTCATACATGAGCTAGTGAAACCTCCACATGGAACAATAACACACAAAGACATGGGGTAACAGAGGGAGTATATATACTGAGACTTAGGATGGGATATGTACCAGGTGTGTGTGAAAACAAGATGAAACAAATGGAATGATGAAAAGAGGAACGGTAGTGGCTAGAAGGCCGGTGACGACGAACGCCAAAGCCTGCCCGAACAAGGAGAGGAGGCAGCTTTGGAGGGAGTCGTGACATCATGACTTGTTTAACTGGGGTACAAATGAGGTAACACATATGCCAAAATCCCTTATTCATCTATCAATAAGGGAATGACTGGAAAGGTTTTTGAACTTCAAAAAAATAGGCAATGGCTATAAAATATAGCTACATGCCTTATAATACCCATCTCCACTACCAGGCAATAATTAAGAAGTTTAAATCAACTGAAGCCACTGTACTGCAGCCGTATTGAGTCATTTGTTGATCTTTTGAAATATATCATCTTCAGCAAATGAAAGGCATGTAATTGGATTTTAATCTGGAGAATAACATAGCCAGTCAACAACTTCACACTTTTTGGCTCTCAAAAAGTCAGAAACTGCTACGGCAGAAGGTTTGGGATCAATATCATCTCACATGTTCAGTGTTTCCAAAACCCCTAGACTGGGGGTATTCAAATCTTACCCTACGAGGGCCGGAGCCTACTGGTTTTCTGTTACACCTCATCATTAATTGGACCCACCTGGTGTCTTAAGCTTGAATAAGTCCCTGATTAGAGGGTTGCAATGAAAATATGGATTGGAACTGGGTTTGAGGGCCAGATTTGAATACCCCTGCCCTAAACCAACTGGGGTCATGGGCAAGGATATGGGAACCGTGTCAGACAACAAGCTGACATTTGAGGAGGACACAAATGTCATCTGTTAAAAGGGACAGCAATGACTTTATTATAAAAATCATCTTTCAATGTTAGCAAACCCATGATGATCCTGTTTACAGGACTTTTATTGAAACTGTGTTGATGTTTTTGATGGTGGCCTGGATTGGCAATCTGAATTATGTCAAAAAATAAATTAGAGAGGATAGTAAAGGTGACCAGCAAGGTTATAGGGGTGGGCCTCTCACAACTTAGATATCTGACTAAAACATTTATTGGTTATGACTAGTAGTAAGCAAAAATGAATCCACTAACAGTATCTCTTGAACTGTTCGAGATACAAAACTACAAAATTAAACATGATTATACTATCACAACTTCAAAATAAAACCTTTCAAATGTAAACAAGCAGATAAGCACACAATATTTTGGTATTGTGTCCTTATTTTCGTATGGCATTTGGAAATTAATTTGTGTTTGAGAGTGTGTGTGGGTAAGTGGGGGATGGAGTCAGGAGTGAGAAGTGTGTGTGAATTGACAGCAGGGTTCCAAAGCCCTGCCCCCACCAGCCAAAGGTATGAGGCTACAACTGCAACAAACGGTGTGTTTGTCAGTGTGTGTAGCAATAGCAGAAACAAAAGGCCAGTAGGACAGAAACGCTGCTAACAAAGACCAACATGTACACACGAACGCCCCGGAGTGGACTCAGCCTATATTATAATTTGTCTGGTCACTTCTGTTTGTCATATTCCCATTGTTGTTGTTTTAACATCTAGGATGAACATCTCTATCAACACGTGCTTTTTTTGATGCCGTTGTGCTGAATGGTTGACTGCACTACTCTTTTACCAGAATTCAGTGGAGATGATGTCTCATCTATGCAGTCTGGTTATCAGCTCCGGCACAGTATTCAAAAATTCCTCAAAATTCGTCTTAGTTCGTCGGACTCAACTTGCAGCAATGTAAAGAGTTTGAGCGTTAGGAATCCATATAACAAGCTCTAAAAAGGTTGTTCTCCGAGTTACAGTGGTCACAGTTTTCCCCACAATACATGCATACTGTTGAATGACACTATGACAGTCTACCACTGAAATACCCAAGGATAAGGTAATAGATATTAGCTACATTATTTATAATATAACCCGTATGCATATGCACTCACATTCACACGTAGAACAGCATAGCAATGACTGATAGCCTAGCCACAATAGCTACTCACGGTTATTGGTGCTCCTCCACGTATTATTTGTAGTAAGTAACTCGTAGTAAAAAGCGAAGGCTCCCAGCATCAGCAGAGCTAAGAACAGCAGATATTTCCCACTCCGTCTCAGTTTCTTCAATGGAAAGAAAGACCTGAACATGTTGGTTGATCGTGCTGCTTCTTCAAGGCTTCACCCAATCATTCAGTCCTAGCTTCTGCCACCGGCTTTGTTCGGCAGAATTCGACCAGACTCATCAGTTTGGACACCGGCGGCGCTCCCGATACTCCACTTGCGCTGGTTCCGAGGTAGCTTTCATTTCACCCGTACTGAACTTGCTGCCTCCGACTTCTCCGCTATGACTAGAGCTATATTGGATTTCACTCTCTTTAATAAAGTCGAAACTGAATCTATTTTAGTTTTTACTACAGTACGACCCAAACCAAAGTCCTAACAACTCCGACCCTTATCACTTCACTACTCGCCCGAACTCAAATGCATGTAACACTAGGCACAATAAGGATTAGTCGCATATTTTAATTTGAGTATCGCCTTCTAAATAAAAGTCCACAAATGGAAGCGATGCGAACGGATACACGGGTCGGTTCGCTGTTATGTAGGCCTATTTATAATTTGGCATCAAAATGTTAACTTCCTTCTGTCTAATTTACTAATCCATATATTTATATTCCTTTAACAAAGTTCCAATATTGTTTACTGTAACTTATTCAAAATATGTCACGATTCAGTCAGTGGCAGTTGCAACCATTATGCAAGGTAAGCAGCCGCCAGAAGCATGACCCCAGAAGGCCAACGGCCCCTGAAAATTCAAACTGAAATGACGTTAAAAAATATAATAATACATTGTTCTTTTATATATATTTTTTTGTCTTAAGATGTGACTGTGTTACTCAAAATGATACTCAAATTAAATAATGCCTTCTAATACATTATTTATGTTTGAGACCGAACCCCCCTCTCCTACTCAAATGTTCTGTCCCATATTGTTTCTCACGGCAGCAACCCGAAGACGTTGGGTAGCTTACTCGGTCAGCCTGAGCCTACTACACTACACAAGATATGGACAACACAGTTTTCAAAATATGAAATGCTCATATGTGAGCAGGGCATAAAAAAGTAGGAGGAATATAACGAGTGTCCATAACAGTAGCTGCGGCTACTACTTGTGCCATAAACATGAGTAACTTAGTGGCTGTGGCTATTACTACGGAATTTGACGGTTTAAGAGTCACATAAGAATGCGCTATCCCTGACCTAGACCATCATCCCAAACGGACACCAGACAGCAGTTAAGAAGAGATTGATTCAATCCCATCATGTTGTTCTTCTAAAATCACAAATTTTGATTACAATGGCACCAATGTTCATTATGATGGTGATAGCGACAGCGCTACTGATCACAAATTAGCGATGTTGACATTTACCCTCCCCTGGCTCCCCAAGAAAGCTCTGAGTGTGTAGTGACACAGAATATACAGTAATGTCCAGGCACGTGCACAGATAAAGCTCAACCTGTACAGAGCACATGTCTCTTTGCTATCTAGTGCCCTGTCCAGTTGACATGTGCCCGTCTGCCTAGGTGATGTGCGTCGCGCACACCGACGGTCTTGTGTTAGCCGTCTTTTTTCCACTCACTCCAACACATCGTCCGTCCGTGTGAGCCGACAACTCGGCCTACTTTTTCAGATTCAGCACATGCCCCACGGAAGGTCTCTGCACGGTACTGGTAATGTCTGATCCAGGTATATGTGGCACTCCCAGCCAGGGCCAGCCCTAGACATAAGCTGCCGCTTAGAGCCCATGACTGCCAGGGGGCCCCAGACTGCTAGTGAGCCCCAGAGCACTAGGGGAGAGGGGGCCCCCAAATCAAATTTTGCTTAGGGGCCCCAAAAGACTATGGCCGGCACTGCTCCCAGCTGACAGACAAGGAATCTATGTTTAAAATGTTGCCCGTATGGCTTTGATAAGGACAACACGGTAAAAAATAGATATTGGGGGCTCAACCAGTCTCTACCTAGGGACACCAAATCACTAAAATCCGCCACTGGATTCAGTATTTGAATCAGTTTTCCCTGCTAACCAATGTAGACTTTTAATTTTAAGTCGAACGCAAATTCCACTACTGTGGCTAATTCTTATTGTGCCTTCACATACGTCGACAAAAGTTTCTCGTTTTGTCATCAGAACAGGCTACATAAAGAATACTCTTCAACGACATGTTAACATGTCGGTTTCCTCACAACGATGCTGCAATTTAAATATGTAAATATTTAAAATAAAAATGACAATACTAATACAGCAATGTTAATAAAGATAAGGGTATAAGCTAAGTCTGGATTACAGAATTCGTGTTTCAATCAGTGGGAAGTGAGGATGTTTAAATTTCTTCAGTAGTAATTAACGTCATTCAATAGTAGAAAAATATATTATAACCGCAGTTGTAAATTGTGCGTTTGGCAAGAATGTACATTACCAGTCAGAACTTTGGACACACCTACTTATTCAAATGTATTTTTATTTTGTTTTACAAGTTTCCACATTTGAGTTTAATAGGGAAGACACCCAAACTATGAAATAACACATACTAAACTGACTACCTCATGGTTGAGAATGCCAAGTGTGCAAAGCTGTCATGGAGGCAAAGGGTGGCTACTTTGAACTATCTAATATAAGGAATGTATTTTGATCTGTTGAACACTTTAGTTGCTACATGATTCCATGTGTTATTTCATAGTTTTTATGTCTTTAATATTATTCTATAATTTGGAAAATCTAGAAATAAAGAAATGCCCTTGAATGACTAGGTGTCCAAACCTTTGACCGGTACCGTAGATTACGGATGTTTCTGTTAGCAAACGCAACGGAGGTGAACGCATTCCAACCACGATTGATTTAGCAGGTACCCAAACTCCCAAAGAGTACTAGCGCTCCATTAGAGCACAGAGTCAAATATGTGCTGCCCTCTGCTGGACCCCCTGACACTATCATTAAGCCACAACCTGGCTTAGAACACCTTTTCCGCTTAGACCTCAGCGCCACATAGCAGCCCAGACATTACAATTATGTAACACCACAAATAAGAAAATTAAACTTTGTAAATGCGTTCTCTGCACCACGTTGATCTGTGAGAATACCAGACAAGTTTACACACCAATGGACAGAATCTGTTAGGCAGAGTCTTGGCTAATATTTTTGATCTGTGAAATCAGTCTATAAGACCACACTTCTGGACATTTCCTCTCCTTAGGTTTAACCATAATAGCAACCTCATATGATGTCATGTGACTGAACTCTGTACTGATTTAGTTGAAACCAAAGTTGTTTTGTGGTTTCAATTATGTTTATTAAGAAGCAGCTGGTCATACATACAATAGTTACTTAAGAACTTGCTTTATACTATAGTTTGTGTCTAAACTTAAAAATGTGAGACACTGAGACATCAAAACAGAAGTGACGGCTGGGTTATTACCAGCCGCTTGCCTGCCACATACACACCTTCCAGTTGTCAAGTAAAATAATCATCCTGTGAACAGTTGAGAGAAATCATGAACCCAGAGTCAGAACAGGCAGGACGTTTTAGAAGCAGAAGGCAACCATTTAGTTAACATGAAAGCTGCTACCATCTGCGGACAAATATATACACACACACACACAAAGAGCAGTCCCCACAAGTTGATCAGATGGCCTTGGAAGGGGTGAAAAGTAGTGGTGGTTTCGCAATTGGGAGAATGGAGGGGGGCTCCATAAGCAAAGAGCTCTATGAGCACAGGGGGAAGGGGTGGGGGGAGGGGGTGGGGGGGCTGTGGAGGGAGTGGTGGAGGCAGCCTGCTAAAAGCTAACCCATTAGCTTCAGAGGGAGGAAAGGAGGCTCTCTTTAAGCCACACCTCCCAAGTGCACTCAGCTACAGAAAGCCCTCCACAGCTAGCTAGCTGCCATGACGAGAGCACACAAACACACTCACACAGGAGATAGTCGGGCCATTGATACACAGACGTCTCATACACAAAACTTTCTCTCTTTTTAAACACAATTGTCTGAAGTTTCAAAAGTCTTCGTGACAGGCAGAATGTCTGCCACATCCGTCTCCAACAGCCATTACTCCTGTCCTCCACTCTCCTCCATGTCCATCCCTCCTCCGTTCTCCGTCTCCTTGTCAGCGTCCTTCTGTTCATTACAAAAGACAGAAAAAACAAAGAGTACATTTAGTTCAAAGTTAAAAAGTGTGGATATAGCTTTACATCATATTAAGCGTGTCCTCAATTTATAAAGCTACAGCCTTGTTTTGGTTACTCTTTAGTTATCCATTTTTGTGCATTAACAGGTAGTTAAAAAACACTGGTAGTTTCAGCCCTTCAGACCAATATCTACTCAGACAAATGGTGAACACCAGACCCAGGGCTGAAGTGTTACATTTCAAAATATGCATGAAGCATTTTAGTTCAGACAGCTCATTTATCAGGCGTGCACAAGCACAAATTGTGCGTAAACCATGGCATGCTACACTGTAGGGATGGTACAGACCAGTGGAGGGGTTTTTCAGCGTACATGACAGAAGTGCAACCCTATCTAGCTAGCAGCCACAGTAAAGTAAATAACTGCACAATGAAAAATGAGTTTCTTGGTAGTGACTTTGTTTGATTCCTGACTCAGTTTGTCTGGGGAGTTCCTTAATCTTAAAACCTACTTTATACTGATAGTTTTTCAAAACAGTTTCACATGAGTAAAATCAACTTCTAAGTTTCTCTACAGGTCATTATGAAAATTGGAGGTACCACAAAGGAAATACAGTAATGATTCTCATTGAATAAGCCATAACACTGAGGCCTTGCCACCTTCATACACCCATTATCAAATGTTGCAATGGTTAAAACATTTCTTTTTTTCCTGACATTGCCTCTTAATTATTGTCTAATATTTTTTCATGAAGTCAGCATTGGTAGATTCATCTGTATAGCTGCCACTGCACTGCAGCCTACAAACATTCATGTAAACCACAACTTCAGGTGCCAGGAGGTGTCATTCCAAGAGTTGTCTCACCTTGGCGTCTCTCTCTGCAAACTTCTGGAACATGTTGGCATAGAGCTTCTTGTCCTTCTCATGCTGCTCCTTGATCTGCTTCTGGCACAGAGCCACCTGGGATGGCAGACAGACATGGGACCAGGATCAGACAGACAGTAATAGATGAGGCATCCAGATGACAGGAAAATTTAGACTTGGGCCGAATCCCGATTGACTAAAATAAAATAACCCCTTCACTTGCTCAGTTGACTTAAGGGACTTGGATACGACTTACATTAAACGTCATTGAATTGAACACCTTGTGGATTGTGGGCAATATCAGCCTGATGAGCCTAAAGCAATGTACACTTCGATGCAAGTGATTAAAGGTAAAGGGCATAACAACAGACTTCCCTGTCATTCACAAGAATGAAAAGACCTAGGTGGGCATTAGCTAATCCAGGCTTTGTGGGGGTTCCAGATTGAATTTCACATGTGAAGTTGATTACATCTTCCTTAAGAGATTCAAATTCAGCCACACAAAGAATGTAGTCGGCAGTAATACCTGGCTCTTGGCAGCCTTGTTGCTAGGATACAGTTGTATGACTTGCTGGAAATCTGCTCTTGCTCTCTCAAACTCCTTCATAGCAAACAGCGCCTCCCCCCTCCGGAAAAGAGCCTTCTCGTTGGCTTCGTCCAGCTCCAGGGCCTGCACTCATGCACAATACAGAGCACAAGCAAGTTGGAGAATAGGTGTGGAATACTCATGGAGTCACATGCAGTCAGATCAGTTGTGTGTACCTTATCACAGTTGTCCAAGGCAAAGCTTGGTTCCTTAACCTTGAGGAAGCACATGGCCAAGTTGAGGTGAGCAGCCAACCGCAGGGCCCGAGCTTTCTGCTCCTCCCCCTCAGGCAAACTTGATTCGTTCTCCAGCCATGACACAATCCTTTTATACTGCACTGATGCCTGGCGATACTTCGCCTCCTAAACACACATGTACACAAACTTTATTTACTGCACTACTGCTTGAAGCTACTTTGCTTCAAAACAAAGACATGCATGTGTGCACACACACACCTTGAAGTACTGTGTTCCCTTTTCTTTGACAATGACACTCTGCTCCAGTTTTTCTGTGGCATTCATCTCCCAGGATTCCTTTGCCTGGGGCACAGGAAATACTTTGGTTAGGCAGCATATCACTTCTCAGTACGACAGGCTCATCTGGGGCACATGTGGAAATGTCATGAATAAAATGCCATGTTTCTAGACAGGACCCAAGCGGCATCAGAAGGAGGTCCTACCTTTTCAAAGTTAGTCAGTTTAATTTTGTACTGCAGAGTCGCTCCACCAGGAATATTGTACTTGCTGTTGCCTGTGTTTCCATAGCCATACCTTTAAAAGAATAAACAATTAAATATCCATACCTATGTAGTACAGACAAACAACACAGCAAAAATGCCCAGAGAACATTTCTCAAAATTAGATGTACATTAGCTTTGTAATGTGTGGGTGAGAGTATTACTTGGGTTTGATGGTGAAGAGAGACTCTTCCCCCTGCTCCATAGCGGTAAGGGCTTTCTCCACTCCCCTGGGGAGACCCAAGCTTTCTCCATCTCCCACCTCAAACTTTAGCTCCCTCTTATCGAACACCTTGCCCTCAACGCTGCCCTCCAAGCACACTGCAGTTAAAAGGAAGAGAAACAGGCTTGTGAGTGCTTGTACCCTGTACAGAAGGTCTTTGTTTGAAGTATTTCTGTTTTATTGATGATGGGAATGCATGCATGTACCTTCTACAGCAGCTCCTTCATTAGGCTTGGTGTATCCTTCTCCCTTAGTGATGATACGACGTATGATTCCACCATCCTCTTCGTCAGTGATGTCCTCCCCTCGAAACTCAAACAGCTCCACCTAACACAACAGAGGAATTTAAGCAGTCACATGCCAATGACACATCTCAAAAATATCCACCATCCCTTTCAGACAGAAAAGAGGGTCACCTGGAAGACAAGGGTGGCGTTTGGGGGTATCTTCGGGGGGCTGCCAGCAGTTCCATAAGCGTATTCTGGCTTACAGATCAGTTGGCAGATCTCTCCTATTTTCATTGTGGCCACTCCCAGGTCCCATGCCTTGATGACCTGACCTACACACACAATAAGATTAGCTGCAGCCATGTCAAACATGTACGTTTTTATTAAACACTTAACACACACCCACAGAATCACACACACCTTTGCCCAGCTCAAAAGAGAACTTCTCTCCTCGTTCGCGGCTGGAGTCAAAAGGTGTTCCATCCAGTAGTGTCCCATCATAGTGAACAAACACCTTGTCACCCGTCATAGGCAGCTCATCACCAGTACCCTCCTGCTTCACCAACTAGAGGGAGAGACAGTAAAGGTTAGCTGTGTAGCAGTGTATTGCACAATCAGCCTGTGGTAGCTACTGTACGATAACTAATTGTCTGGCGTGTTCAAGTCTTGAGTGATGGGCTCTAAAACTGCTCAAGATATACAATGATTGGTGACAATTGTCTGAAAAGACAGTGTCAGCAGTGACTACTGCCTGCAGAAATAACAAGGGCTGGGTCACCAATCCCAGAAAGAAACCTCGAAACACCTTCTGTAGCTGTATGTCCTAAATATGGCAGGCTTTCTAACTCATCACTGCTGCCTAGCAGCATAGGCATTTTCTTTAAGGTTCTAGAACAGTGTTTCACAGTTCCAGAGTACTCACATTTTTGAAGCTACACCACAATATTCAACTGGTCAACTAATCATCAAGCCCTCAATTATTTAAATCAGGTGAATAATTTCTACTGGCAAAAACAAAAACATGTTTGAAGGCGGTCAGGAACTGCTGGGTAACACTATTCCTACTCCCCTGGTAGACTTAAGAGGTCCATCTCAATCAAAAACAAAATGAGGGCGTGTCTCATTGGGTTTAAAGTAGTGAGGTGTCGCTTTTTACCTACTCTGTTCTGTATCGTAGCCTTTAAAACCGGATGTTTCCGACGCTTCTAAGGATGCGTTATGACGAGTTTGCATACAATCGGCTACCAGATGGCGCTATAATTTCTGTCGTTAGTTACACAGAAATAACAGCGCCAGCCGATTGCTAACGTTAGCTACAAACAGAAAACCACATACTGCACGTATCAGTTTCAAAATCACCCAGCTACTCTAACTAAACGGACCAAACTAAATGAGCCCACATGCCCAAGTTTTATGCAAGCTAAATAATACTATGACACGCTGATTACGATTGTCATTCATTGTATTGATATTCCCTTCGCTGCTTAACAAGTAAGCTCACAGCATTACCTTTAAAACCCCTCCATCTTTCTTCGGCGTGATATCTTCTCCCTCCATCGGGATGTTTGTGTTCTGAGCTTCGTTAGTCACTTCTTCAGCAGTCATCGCCCTGGTTCTCCTGAAACACTTAGCTATATCTGCAAACTTCTCCTTCCAACTAAAACAAATGGTTCTGTACAACCGCAAGTAAAGACGTCGCAAGAGCCACAGTGGTAGCTAGATTAATGCCTGGGATCTGACTGCAGCCAGGCTAACTATAAATACAGACACAAATACAATACTGTAATCCGCTTGTTAGCTAGACAACTATATTTAGCAATTTTGGTGCCAAATTATGCTGGATATCTCGAATGTGTCCAGGAGTTTTTTAGCCAGCTAATGAGTCCAGAAATCCACGTTGCCGCTGTTTCGTTTGCTCGCTTTCATTCTCTTCTCTGTCGGTCACAGATTCTGACAGTTGTTTCTATCAAAGGGAGAAAGGGCCGAGAACTTTCTAGATACGCCGCGCGGAGGGAAGGGGTGGCGGGTTTTAGAAGGGACCGTCAAGAAGTTACTCAAAACTCAATTAAACGAAATACTCTGCAATTATCTCACAAAGAGTTTTCTGATAGATATTTTTACGGGTTCATTTACGGGAACAATGTGTTACTAAGATTTGTTAAATGGGCAAATTCTTGAAAAAAAATCATAGCAATCATAGGACTTTTATACCAAGTATTAAATAAATACTAGTATATATATATATATATATATATGAGGTAGAGGGCTTGCAAACGTTCAAGGAACATTTAAGATACATGTACCTTAGTAATACAAAATACATTGTGCAATATGGTTTGAATGTAGGCTACAGCTCTAACTCTATAATAAAGAAATAATAGAGGCTTTCTAAATTCGAATTTATGAATATCGTATTTTCCATGTATAGCATAATATTAGATTTAGGAGATACATTTATTTTTGCTTATTCTTATTCTACATATGAAAACTAAGCAGGACATTCTCCCATAATAAAATGAAATCAACAAGATAATGGTCAATTTTAATCTACAAATATCTTGACAATTGTTTTATATAAACAGTGGCTCTCAAAAGTATTCCCCCCTCTTGGAGTTTCATATTAGGCTATTGTGTTGCAACATGAAAGCAACATTGATTTAATTAGGTGTTTTTGCCAAAGATCAACACAAAAACATGTCCATAATGTCAAATTGAAAAATGAAATATACAAACAAAATACTGAAAATAATTGATTAACTTAAGTATTCACCCGTTTAATCAATATGTGGTAGAGACACATTTGGCAGCAGTCCCAGCCATGAGTCTATTTAAATAAGTCTACCAGCTTAGCATACCTAGACACAATAATTGTTGTTTTTTGAAAAATTGCTCAAGCTCCGTCAAGTTGGACCTTTGATGAACAGCAATTTTCAACTCTTTCTGCATATTCTCAATATAATTGACGTCTGGACTTTGAATGGGCCGCTCTAGGACATTGACCTTTTTGGTGCCACTCCAGTATGGCTTCGGCTGTATGTTTGGGCTCATAGTCCTAACCAAAGAACCAAGTTTGTGTATACATTTTAAGATAAGGTATTGGCAAAAGTCAAGAAAACAATACAAAAAATAAAAATTATACTGCTGTTAATTCAACAATGCTGAACAAGACTAAACAACAACGCAGTTAATTCAACAACAATACTATTTGTTAAAGTCAATCTATTATTTTTTTTAACAATATCATATCATTTTATGTGTATCAGTGAACAGTCTGTAGGTGAGAACCGTCAAACATCTTTCGAAAATCACCAAAATGAATAGCCTATATGATGGCTCCTTCAAATGTTATAAGAAGAAATCCAAGATGAAAACTCCAATAATAATCCGTTAGGATGGTACAATATAATTATATAAATATTTTATCTAGTGTTATGAATACAGCATAACTACTGAAAATGTGATTTAATGCTGCTGTTATCAAATTATTTCACATACTAGGTGACACGATGTCACACTTAATACACTGACTGTGGATGAGATGAGAGCGTCTGCTCTCATCTCTGCTGTAAAAAAATAAATCTCACGGATGATCGATCATTTTATCTGTTGGAGTGCGGCACAACTGGATTTTTCCTAATTTTCTACGCGTTAAATTCCCATTCCCTTCTGATTATGAACGCACCCTCAGCTCTCTCGCTACGCCATACAGTCAGAAAAACGCCCCTTCCGACGTTTCATTTTCTGCGGCTTGTACATTGGTCAGTTTCTGAAATGCTTGGCGCGCTTGTTCCTGAAGCAGGGACTCTCATAACCAATCTCTAGCTCCTGCAAGCTAGTCCGCACATAATTGAATATCAATCCGTACCGGTGAGTATTTTTGATTGTTTACTATTTTAACATAATCGACAACCAGTCTAATAGTAATTGGTAGTAGTTAGTTGTTAGGAGCTGGCTCAGCGAATGCACGTTTACCCAGTCAGTATATCTAGCATTAGCTAAATCAACCCTAGGTTGGCTGAACTGACACCTAGTATTACTTTAAGCGTTTGCCAAGGCTGCCAGTCCCAAACTTGTACAATCTCTGGGTGTAGGTACCTGGATTACTGTCATCTGTAAAGCATAAATTTTTTTCATTGATCTTAACTCATAGGTTACACGATCCAAACTGTATGGCACTTACGGTTTGCACTCAGCTACGTACAAACCGTGTGTTCTATGTGAATTCGATTTTCTACAGAATTTCTACAATACATGATATCTTATTAAATGGTTAATAATAAAAATGGTTACAATAATACTAATATTGTTACGATATGTTATTACTCTTACAAATATTGTGTTTCTTAATTTTATTATAGCCACATTACTAGTAATAACAACCAAGTTATATCTAACCTCCAGGCATCTGGAGCTTTATTTTCAGTTATGGAGGAGGCTGATGCCCGCGACTTTCCTTTCCCCTACCAGCCATACCCCATCCAAGAGCAGTTCATGCAGGCCCTGTATGGGGCACTGGAGCATGGCAAAGTTGGCATCTTTGAGAGCCCGACTGGAACGGTGTGTGTTTGAAAGTGTGTTTGTGTGTGTGTGGATTCATTTCTGTTATTAATGTCTGTTTGCACACATTCACCTCCAAAACGGTTGTCACTGTTGATAGATGTAATGGCACAGTGTTATAAAAAATGTTTAATCCATCTGTCATCTATCACCATGGGGAAATGCAAAAAACCCACAAAGGAAGAAACAAATTATTTTTGACCTCCTTTATCAGGCGATAGTTTAAAAAAAACAATCTAAAAAGCTAATTATACAGTATCTCACAGAAATAAGTACACCCCTCACATTTGTGTAAATATTTGATTATATCTTTTCATGTGACAACACTGAAGAAATGACACTTTGCTACAATGTAAAGTAGTGAATGTACAGCTTGTATAACAGTGTAAATTTGCTGTCCCCTCAAAATAACTCAACACACAGCCATTAATGTCTAAACCGCTGGCAACAAAAGTGAGTACACCCTTAAGTGAAAATGTCCAAATTGGGCCCAATTAGCCATTTTCCCTCCCCGGTGTCATGTGACTCGTAAGTGTTACAAGGTCTCAGGTGTGAATGGGGAGCAGGTGTGTTAAATTTGGTGTTATCGCTCTCACACTCCCTCATACTACTCACTGGAAGTTCAACATGGCACCTCATGGCAAAGAACTCTCTGAGGATCTGAAAAAAAGAATTGTTGCTCTACATAAAGATGGCCTAGGCTATACGAAGATTACCAAGACCCTGAAACTGAGCTGCAGCACAGTGGCCAAGACCATATAGCGGTTTAACAGGACAGGTTCCACTCAGAACAGGCCTCGCCATGGTTGACCAAAGAAGTTGAGTGCACGTGCTCAGCATCATATCCAGAGGTTGTCTTTGGGAAATACACGTATGAGTGCTGCCAGCATTGCTGCAGAGGTTGAAGGGGTGGGGGATCAGCCTGTCAGTGCTCAGACCATATGCCGCACACTGCATCAAATTGGTCTGCATGGCTGTCGTCCCAGAAGGAAGACTCTTCTAAAGATGATGCACAAGAAAGCCCGCAAACAGTTTGCTGAAGACAAGCAGACTAAGGACATGGATTACTGGAACCATGTCCTGTGGTCTGATGAGACCAAGATAAACTTATTTGGT
>JACXGI010015743.1:0-16976 GCA_016801175.1 Esox masquinongy | reverse complement strand
CAATTGTTTTCTTGGTGACTATGGTCCCAGCTGCCTTGAGATCATTGACAAGATCCTCCCGTGTAGTTCTGGGCTGATTCCTCACCGTTCTCATGATCATTGCAACTCCACGAGGTGAGATCTTGCATGGAGCCCCAGACCAAGGGAGATTGACAGTTCTTTTGTGTTTCTTCCATTTGCGAATAATCGCACCAACTGTAGTCACCTTCTCACCAAGCTGCTTGGCGATGGTCTTGTAGCTCATTCCAGCCTTGTGTAGGTCTACAATCTTGTCCCTGACATCCTTGGACAGCTCTTTGGCCATGGTGGAGAGTTTGGAAACTGATTGATTGATTGCTTCTGTGGACAGGTGTCTTTTATACAGGTAACAAGCTGAGATTAGGAGCACTCCCTTTAAGAGTGTGCTCCTAATCTCAGCTCGTTACCTGTATAAAAGACACCTGGGAGCCAGAAATCTTTCTGATTGAGAGGGGATCAAATACTTAATTCACTCATTAAAATGCAAATCAATTTATAACAGTTTTGACATGCGTTTTTCTGGATTTTTTTGTTGTTTTTCTATCTCTCACTGTTCAAATAAACCTACCATTAAAATTATAGACTGATCATTTGTTTGTCAGTGGGCAAACGTACAAAAAATCAGCGGGGGATCAAATAATTTTTTCCCTCACTGTAGTTATTAAACACAAACCGATGTGGAAGTCAACGAAACATGCAAAATATAAGAGAATTTGGTGTACATAAGTCCAAGGTGCCCTGAGCATCGGGTTATTATTGAGCAGCCTGTTGGTTAGTGTTTCATAGAAAGGTCCTGGAAATGTACCGAAATCCCACAGCATCGGAATTTAAAGCGTTCTCATCGTTGTGTGGGTTTATCCCCCTCGCCCCCAACCATCCTGGACTTTCTTTGGGCGGTGGCTAGATTGGAGTACAGTGGATTACAATTACAATTTACTTGGTTTATTGTTAATTAAGCATGTATCACAGTTAGGTGAAACTGTGTATATAGCATATACAGTTTGTAGTAATATATTTAGTATATGTTGATTGGTTGAAAGCTATTGTATATGAAAATGTAGTAGCTTTTAAAAGTTCTTATTGTCTTGGTTACCAGTTCATAAAAGCGATGAGGCATCTCTATCTAGGGGGTTTTGGTGTATGGCAATTGGCTGTGAAAAGGATTCACAACTAAACTGATCATAAACAACACCCTTCATAACTAATTGCTTAAATACACATATATTGGGTCATTCCAGCGTCATCTTGGCTATATCTTTTGGGTCGTTGTCATGTTGGAAATGTATCTTCCCACTCTGCTCTTGGGAAGTTCTATTGCTTTATGAATTTTCGTAAAACCTTCCCCAGACCTTTGCCTTGTCATAATTCTCTTAGAGAGTTCCTTGGACTTCATGGCTTGAATTTTGACAGGCGTGTGCCTTACTACATCATGTCCAAACAATTGAATTTGCCACAGATGGACTCCAGTTAATTTCTAGAGACACGATAGGGATTATCTAAGGGCACAGGTTGCACCTGAGCTGAATTTGGGGTGGCAGGCATCGGTCAACATTAACAGATGCCTGTGACAGTCTGTATAAGTTTTTCATTGTCAATGACAGTTTGTCCAAGTTTTTCATTGTCGATAAATCAGCACAAATTTCTAAAAACCCGTTGCTCTGTCATTATTGATGGCAACAAAAATATATTTAATAATATCTGAAGTCTACAACACAACGAAATGTAGAGAAAGTGAAGGGGTCTGAATACTTTATGAAGGCACTGTACATGAAAACGTCATTGTTGGAGAATTCTCTGTAGTTGCACTGTCCTGTCTGTGTAGGGAGAAATGTACGGTAGGCAATGGAACAAAACCTCACAACAACTATCTCAGCCGCACTTCCCTTTCCTCGGTGTCATCCGTGAGTATGTTAAATTGCAACACGCCTCTTTTATCACTGAAATGCTAAACAAGGGTTTTACAGTAGCCTTGCGTGGCCAGACCTTGGGCAGCACACACGTGAGCTGTCTGGCTTTAGAGACTAGTGTACCAGTATGTCGTCAGGAATGTTTGATAATCAGTTATTCTACCTGAAAGTAGGCATAGGATTCTTAAACTGTGGGATTACAGAAAAATTATATATCACGCTAATTTGTTTGACAGTTAAAAGCGTTGGCTAACTTCAGTTAGCTACCGGAAAATGGATTGGGTAGTTATCTAGATGGTGGTAGTGTTATCTACCTTTCATCTTAGTTATTCCATTTTTTATAATTTCGTGAGATAATATTGTCCAGGTAGAGAATTGTTGCATCAATGCCAGTTTGGACGGTGTTATGCTATTCCCATAGTGTTAGCTCGCTAGTGGCTTAACTTGATACTGCAGGTGTATAATAGTAATTTAGCATGCTAATTCATGATATTATTTTTAATAATATTTGTGCGGAGGTTAGGCCTATCTGAACATTTTATTAATTGTTTTTTTTATTTTATTGGTCTAGTTTGAAGACATTTCTGACAGAATTGAAATTATGGCTGACTTCATTATGCTACAGAAAACATTTCTGATTTTTAAATTCGGACTGGTTTAATTTAACAAATTGGAAAATAGAAAACCTATGTGCAAATTTACAGAGGGACCTTTGATGTGTATCACGGTTGCCCCCGCATGTCCATTTCCCTACCACCCTCCCCGGTATCTTCAATCTCCGTGACGTGTGCTTTTTCACACTTCCTCTCGAAAAACGAAATCTGTCAAACGACATCATCATAAAACCCATCCATACTACAGAGCGGCTGTCCTGAATTGCCCTTATTTTGTTTCATATTTTTTTTTGGTACTATTTTTTCCAAGTAGGTGGTGCATTTTCAAAATATCTTTCAGAAATTCCCACTGGTCAGATTTTTAACACAGCCAGTCTTCCATTCAAATCCTCACACTGTGCATTCACTATTGTCCATATAGTATGGTTAAGGGCAGTTCCTTGCCACAACTGATCGCGGAGTGGATATAACACATGGCCGTGGTGTTGGCGATGTACCACAAACCACTGACATGTCGTTTTGCTTTTATAAACCAGGAAATGGCACAATTAGAATTGTAAAAAAGTTATGTGACTATTACTAAAAAGAGGATTTTATCAATATTATGTGTATAATATAATCTTATAATATATCACATTGTGAAAGGCCATTACTTCATGTGATCATGCATTTCAATGTAAATTCCCGGGAGTTTGGAAAATGCACCACTGTTAAACCATGTAGAAATAATTTCAAATGAATTCAGTAACAGAGGAATTTTAAATATAAAAAATCTGAGTGGATGTAGAGGGGGTGGCATACATAATAGCCAGGTGGCATTTGAAAGGCCAGGGTGATGCTGTGTGTGTGTGTGTGTGTGTGTGTGTGTGTGTGTGTGTGCGCGCTCACATGTGCTTGCGTGAGTGAGGAATGTTGTAAAAGAGGGTGGGAGGTTGTATGTTGCGTAATGCGCCCATCTTGAGTCCTTATGTAAGCTGTCTGTGAAGAAAGAGGTCAGCGGTCCAGTGTATCTACAGTACACGGCCTAGTTTCCGGAGAGATGGCAGGAGGCAGAGGAAATGAATTCAGGGTACGCTGTGTCCTCCGGATATTCTCAGGGGTTTACAACATTCCCTGGGATATAGTGTCTCTCTCTGAGTGTGGGTGTGTAAGGAAACATTCAATTCTGGAGGATTGGGGTGGAGAATTGGGGTGACTTTTATTTTTAGGCACTACCGGATAGGTTTAGGGTTAGGCTAAGTTAATTTTAAGCATAAAAGTTTTTGTTATTGTTATTGTGTTTATTATTATTATTGTGGTTAAGACTGGGGTTAGACTACAGTTAGGGTTAGGTTTGGGGCTATGGAATAGGGAATATGGATTTCTGGGACAGGGCTAATTCTCAGGTCCCCAGAAGGATAGAAAGACAAACATGTGACTGGTGTTTGTGTGTGTTTATATGGGTTGTTTGTGTTCCTGGGTTATTATTAGAAGTGTAGAATATTCCTGCTCCAGGGTGGCTGCTGGTGCTTTAGAGTCAGTGATGTCAACTTAACATGACATCAGAGGTCATTTGTCTTAATATCATGATGTCAACATAACATGACATCAGAGGTCTGTTGTCTTAATATCATGATGTCAACATAACATGACATCAGAGGTCATTTGTCTTAATATCATGATGTCAACATAATATGACATCAGAGGTCTGTTGTCTTAATATCATGATGTCAACATAACATGACATCAGAGGTCTGTTGTCTTAATATCATGATGTCATCATAACATGACATCAGAGGTCTGTTGTCTTAATATCATGATGTCAACATAACATGACATCAGAGGTCTGTTGTCTTAATATCATGATGTCATCATAACGTGACATCAGAAGTCTGTTGTCTTAATATCATGATGTCATCATAACATGACATCAGAGGTCTGTTGTCTTAATATCATGACATCATCATAACATGACATCAGAGGTCTGTTGTCTTAATATCATGATGTCATCATAACATGACATCAGAGGTCTGTTGTTTTAATATCATGATGTCATCATAACATGACATCAGAGGTCTGTTGTCTTAATATCATGATGTCATCATAACATGACATCAGAGGTCATTTGTCTTAAAATCATGATGTCAGCATAACAGAATGTATGTGAAGATAACTTGAACACGGTAACTTCACACTGTTGCTCCAGACTCGATGACAGCCTGCATCCAATGTGTTAGTGATTGTATTTTGAAAATGAACACAAATGCTTAGAAAACATACATAGAGATTGGTCTTTTATAATAGATTTTTAAATCAACTCAGTTCCCATTTTGAGTGTTGTTTAAATGCAACTAATTAAAAAAGGAAACTGAGAAGAGTTTACTGCCTCTTTAATTGTAATACACTGGTCCAACCACTGAAATATATGTTTGCAAGGTGTACAGTTTACTGCTAGCGTAGAGTAATAGATTAACAGTGTGATAGAAATTTGAAACTGGGAAGCAATATATGATGTTTTGATGTTATTGTTTTATATTACATTGGCAGTTATGAGTTTATATTCATTTATATGGTGGTTTCATTCATCACTTAGCGTGTGTGCAAGATTTGGTATTGGCTACATTCTAGCCCTACGTCATAACCTCGTTAAGGCCAAAAAAATCACCTGCCAAAAGTCAACAATCATGAAAGGGTATTAAGTAGGAATAGCTCCTGTGTGATATTATTTTGCACTTAATGAGTCTGGCTTTGGGCTAAGGTTAGGGTTGAGAATAGTGTTAGGTTAATCACTATGGTCAACGTTAAACTGGGATTAGAACATGATGATCGTTTGACCTTGTAAGGACATTTCCCCAGGTAAAAAAATTGGGATAAGTGTCAAGTGAGTTCACGGTTAGGGTTGGAGATTTATGTTTTTTCTTTTTTGGGGGGGGGTTGTGTTAGGTTTAAGGTTAACGTTAGGTTTAGGGAGTTGGGGTGAAGGAAAAAATACAAAAAGGTTTGGGGTCCCTTTAGGGGCGGGAACAAGAATGTTTGTGGGTGGGCGTGTCTACAAGGATTAGCAGAAGGATGTGAGGGAAAGAGAAAGAAAAATTGTTTGCTAGTAGTTCTAGTGGGACCTGACCCAGATCACGTCAGAGCTGCATGAGGAGAATGCCGAGACTTCCCAGGAAGAGCCGTTTCACAGTAACGGCCACCACAGGCAAGTGAGGCGGGAGGGAGGTAAGGACAGAGCAAATCAGAGGTAATGATCTCAAAGTGTGACCAATGGTATTTTGTCCTGTAAAACACTCAGTGGCAGCCTAACCACCCATTAGGAGTTTGACATTTACAGCACCACTAATGGATTGATTTGGGGGGCGTTGAAATTAACGTTCAGGTCTCTGTATCAGGTACACCACTAAAAACAAGGTCTAATTTACTTGCTAGAAAAATAATCACGAATATGTCCCTGGTTATCATGGCAGCTGCCACAGTGACAGGTCTGTCAGTCATCCTACATTTGGTGGACAACAGATAAAGCAGCTAGCTAGCCATTGAACATATCTGAAATTGAACTAGTCACAAGTTATTTTTGCTAATGTGTAATCATGGTAATCTGGGCTTACCCACTGGCTCATTTTGTATATTTGTTTTTAATATGAATTCACATTTTTCAATGAATATACAAATCCCTGTTTGTATTTGATCTGTGATGTCAAGAGATTTGTTTGTGTTACATGTTGTTGAAGACCAGAATACCGAACAAACGGACAGGCCAATCAGATGACGTTTGTGGATTTGTAATAAAATGTGATCCTTTACGATGGCGTGAGAGAAAGTAGCAAGTGTGTATAAGAGTGAGAGTGTGTTTTTATGTGTGTGTGTGAGAGAGAGAGAGAGAGAGAGAGATGGAGTGATAACAGAGAGAGGATGAAGCAAACTGATCACTCCGCCATGTAAACGAAGGTGTGTGAATCACCACAGTGTGCTACCGAGTTCATGTTAAAAAAATTTCTTGCTCTTTCACTTGCACTTCTTTCCTTTTCTCCCCCACCCCCCTCTCTGCCATCACTTCATCGTTACCAGTAAAACAAAACACAGCAGCTCTGTGAATATTACTACAGAGAAGCAGTGACCAACAGCAGTTGCCTGGCACCAATCTCTACAAAATTGCTATGCAATACCGACATCTAGTGGCCAAATGTCATTATTGTACAAATCACTGGAGGTCAAATATTCTGCGTTGCTAGATTTACAACAAATGTTAAAATAATATAAAAAATTTTGAACCTACACAAAAAAAACCAGTGTGGGAGATTGTTGAGCAAAAATTACTTTATTGAAATATTCAAATTATACAAATTTAGCATTTTGGAAAGGTTTGAAGCAAATACAAAGTCATATATTAATATGAAAAGCCTTGAAAATAAATTAAATGTTTTCATTTTAAAATTATACAAGATGTATCTGGTATGTGTATTTTCTCTGTGGCTCAGTTTAAAAAATCCATCTCTTGGAAACAAAGACAACTTTCACCAGATGAAAAGTTGATATCTTAAAGATGGTATGTGGAGTAGAGGAAAGGCAACAGTGGGGCCCATGGCTGCTCTCATTTTTCAGTACAGACTGTTTTCTGTTATACTGCTGTGGGTTCAATGATGTCCAAGGAGGAAAACACTGTTTTTACTGCCATAACTCAAACAGACACCGTTAGTGCAAAACACGTTTTTTTTTATCTACTTAAACATTTCTATCTTCAAAATTGCCTGCTAAAATGCACATTTTTGCACTTTAGTCCATTATCAGTGAACTAAAGAGCAAAACGCAAATATATAGTTTTGGGGTGAAATATCCCTTTACGGATTCACGCATCAACAAAATAAGAACCTTCAAAAAAAACAATAGCATCAATAAACAAAAATCCACAAACGAAAACCTTTATCTTTTAGATTATTTACAACCAATTTTATGATCTGCAAATAGAGTTTTGGACATCGGAAATGACCCATGTCTGGATGAACTACCTTGAACAACATTCCAGCCTCTTTGCCCTTTGACTTTTGGCCTTTCATGTCACAACCTCTTCTCCAGACTGCGTCCTACTGCGGATCTCTTAGTGTTCGGTAAGTACGCAGCTGTAAGGCCGTTGGAGCGCTCATGTATACATGTTCTGTGTGTATCTCTACTGGTCTCATCTTTGGCTGTGATGACTAGGCTGCGTAATAGCTGTGTGTGCTGCGCATGTTTTGATTAGATTAGTGTCTGTGTGTGTGTGTCTGAGAGAGAACGAGAGAGAGAGAGAGAGAGTGGTCGTGAGAAAGAGAGGGAATGATCAGGAGAATTGAGAGACAACGTGAAAACAAGAGCATGTGCGACCGAGAGAAGGACAGAGAGAGAGACAGAGAATGAGAGCGAGTGGAGCATCGGAGAACGTGTGTGTGGTGTGCAGCCTCACACAGCCCCTCCAACACCCACCCTCTGCTCTCCTCTCCTCAGTTGTGCCGTTTCATGTGCAGGGCCAGGTGGTCAGAGCGGGAGAATGCTCTCTGACACAGCAGACACTCGTAGGGCTTCTGACCCGTGTGTTTCCGGTAGTGACGGGTCAACTCGTCCGAACGGGCAAACTTCCATCCGCAGCCCTCCCACGTGCAGTGGTACGGTTTCTCGCCTGAGGAGAGAGAAATCCGAGATCCGAAAGGCAGCTCTCCGTCAGTCACTTTAAAATGATTCACTTGGTGCACTGGTTTTTGGTGCTAAGATATGAATGTATACTTGGAATATGGTAAATCAAGCATTTCAGTATCAACATAGCAATATCAACATGGTAAGGTTGTTTATTGTTAAGTCAGTGTCATATCCTATTCAATAATATTATTGAAATTCTCTACAAAGATAAATGACTCAGGGGTTCCTCCTATAATTCTTCCACCTTTTTAATGTATCAATGACAGTACCTGTATTTATGAAGCATTTGTCGTGCATTTGGCTCAAAGTAGTAATAGTAGTGTTAATAGTTGTACTAGTCATATTAATAGCAGTAGTAGTTAGTACTAGTGCAGTAGTAGAATTTATATTAATAGTAAGAGTAGTTGTTGTGGACATAGTAGTAATAGAAGTAGTTGTTATATTAGTAACAGCCATTTTAGTGGTGGTAGTAGTAATAGTAGTATTGGTAGTAGCAGTGAGTACTAGTAGTGTTGTTAGTAGTTAGTAGTATATCTCAAGTTAGTAGTTAGTAGTATGTATGGAGATTAATGGAGGTGGACGGAGATTGATGGATGCCTCGTTACCTGTGTGAGTCCGGAGATGGGCCTTGAGGTGGGAGCTCTTGGTGTAGGTCTTACTACACCCTAGGTACTCACAGCTGTGGATGGCTGCCCTTTTCTTTGTGGCTGTCCTGCGGCCGCGCTTCCCCTCTGAGCCACTGGGGGCACCCTCTGAGGAGGAGCCTGCCATTACCTGTGGATGCTGGGGAAAGTTGACGGAGCCGGAGAAAGCTTGGTGGTGGTGGTTGTGGACGTTGTACTCGTTGTGGTTGCGGTAGAAACTTGCGTGGTGGGAGTAGTTTTGGAGGAAGCCGTACTGGTGGGTTCGATGGTCAGAGGTCATGGAGGTTGTCACGGAGACAGGGTCTTGGTGGAATCTGCCGTCCTGAAAGGACACCATTGAAGTGTGTTGTTGAGGGTTGTAGTGTCCCATTTCGAAGTCCCAGGATTTGGCTTTGGTCAGGATGCCACTGGATCTGTGTCGTACCTGGGTGATTCCAGAGGTGAAACCAGACTGGTCCACATTTGACTGACTGGGGAATGATGACAGTGATGTTGAAGACCGAACCTGTTGGTCATCACTATAGGATGGGTTGTAGGGTTCTGACGGGGCTGGACCAATGCTCTCCATGGGGGAGAGGAGCTCAGCCATTAGGTTACTGCCGCCCATAGTAAGACTGTCTGAGCTTTGATCCTTCAACACCCCTCCACCGTCACGGTACGGTCCAGGAGGTGGAAGATTCTGGTCCGGATGGGGGAGATTCTGAGTGTTGTAGTCCAGAGAGGAGTTCAGTTCTGGCGATGGGCTGTTCCAGTCCGACAGAAGGAACTCCATGTCCCACAAGCCTTCACCCCCGTCGTCTAGGTGATCCCCTCTAATTGGATGATCCAGCTGCAGGTCTGGGGTGTTGCCAGGTAATGTCTTTGTGGCTTCAGAGTTCAGGCTGAGTGCACCATCCTCTAACTTCCGCACCTTGGGGACGTCAGAGGGGTAAGTGAAGGGAACGTCAACCAAAAGGCAACCAAAAGGCAATCGACAATGCTGCAACTGAATACAAGTCGTGTCTTTCCTCAGTGTTTTTAATTCAAATCTAATTGATGGCAATACATTTTTGTTGGCTTTGTTAGGTATGTCTTGTGCTCGCAAGGCCTCTTCATTGCAAGTAAAGAAACGTTGTGTGTGTGTGTGGGGGGGGGCACACTGCTATCAGCCCCGACACTCACCATCTTAAAACGAAACGAGGCAAGCGACAAGACTTTTATTTTAGAAAAAAATATATAAAAGTAACAAGTGTGGTACATACCTTCATATTGTCAGTGGCATAAACAAAGTTTGAGAAGGAGCTGAAGGATGGTAGAGCCGCAGCTTGTGTCAGAGCCATCCGATTAGTTTGAGATACACTCACAGGCTTACAGTGGTGACAATATTGTGAGGTCTTTTCTTTTACATGGCCAACTGTTGAGGCTATCGAACTGTTAAGGCTATTCACCAGTCCCTGTTCCCGTTTGACATGCCAAGTAGCCTTTCCTTCTTACTCTTGTCTTCTCTCCATTCCCTCCCTACGGTCTCCCACTCTCTCTTTCTCTCTCTGGTCTTTCTCAGTCGTGAATTTGACTTCTCTGTTCGTGCACCTTCAGATGACCGTTGGTGTGGGTGGGGCGTGAGTGTGTGTGTGTGTGCGTGCGTGCGTGCGTGCGTGTGTCTGTACTGTGTATGTGCATGTGTATGTCCATGCATACGGCATTTAACGCTAGCTCTTTTTCTCACTGTAGCCCACTCTTCTTAAGTAAAAGGGTAAACCTGGAGTCAACTGTAACCCTAAACCTTCCCGAGATGCTGAGCAAAACAAACCAGCTAATACGGTGGTGACAACAGCGATCAATGGCCAGCTGAGTTGTATGGAAACAAATGAAATGTGTAAATATTTTCACAGTTGTTTCTCCTTAAAACCATCTCACTGTGACGACCGGGAAATGGTGGTATGTGACAAGCCCTAGGCTCACCGTAGCATAGAGATAAATTCTTCCCAACCGGCAATCACATCAACACGACCTTTACCAATCTGCAGCTTTGGTCGTTTTGCAAGGCACCATTTTGGCATTCGGTCAGCGCGGGAAGATTGCCGTAGTCACCTTTGTTAACATCAGCGTTCGGGTTTCAGCTTTATTAATAAACTAAAACCCCCCTTCGACCCACTACCGTCAGTGCAACTACTGCCACACGCACTGTACAGCGGGAATGTAGGGTTCTGAGAAGACCTGCGTGTGTGGTAGGTGATTAGTTGCCAGGCTGTTTTTATCAGCCAAGAGAGGCCCCTGTTCGACAACAGATAATGGCCGTGGCCAACTCCTGTCTGGTCCTGGCCAACGCTCCGTGCTCAGATAGCAATTCTTTCACACTTTTTAAAAAAACTAATATTTTATTGAATGTCAGCGGATGTTGGGAGCTTCTCTTGCGTTTGTCACCGGGGGCCCTAGACGTGTTCACTTTCATTTATTCTAATTTTTCTTATTACGTTTATTTTAAAAAAAACATGCTTTTGTGAGAGATAACATGCTAAACACGGATCAGAGAGTTGAAAAGAATCCAAGAATAAAAAAACGTCCAAGAAGGATGGTCATAAACCAAACTTTTGTGGAGTGATCTTGCTTTGGGTGCTGTGGAGGAAAATGTCAGTTTAAAAATGTCCTTTCTGCAATTCTATTTTGCAGTGGGGCATACATATTTGGGCACATGGTTCTCTGAGCAAAACCACATTCAGTGATAAAGGTAACCCAATCCAAGGAATCACACTAAATAAATATTTTAAAACCATTTGTAAAAGCTTTCCTGAGGAGGTACTCACTTTTTTAACTGACTGTATCTAAAAAATACAAATAATATATTTAAGCAATCAGACCCGGGGAGGTATGGTATATGGAAAAAGTGCTTAGCCTTGGTATACTGACAATATACCACAAACATCAAATATACCTTATTGCTTTTATAAACAGGTTAACATTGCCATTAGAGCAGTAAAATGTATCATACAGGTGGTATACATTCTCACACACCACAGCCAATAGCCAATCAGCATTCAAGAGTTGAAGACGGTTTTTATATAATATTTAGACTTCTAACCAGTAGGTGTCAGCATTGTACAGCAAAACACTGGTCTCAGTGACTGCTTAAATCGCTCAAAGCCCATTTAAGTATTGTTAGCAAAATAATTCTGAAGGTGCATGCATTTTTGCGTGTTGTGTTCCACTGCAAACAGTCATTAAAAAAAAATCTCACAGGCATCAGAAATCATACTTTCCCTGCTATAATCAGCACAACATTGACAATCATCCCTGTCAAGCCAAACCTAATATAATAAGGATGCACTATGGGAAGAAGGCAAGCCAGCGGAGGCCAATTTATTTTATTGCCCTGTCGGTCTGTGTGGTGTGCATGTTCAATCACTCCACATGTAACAAGTTGCCAATGATAGTTTGTTAAAGACAACAGTGTGGTGCTTTCACTGAAATTCTTTGAACTTTCCCCAAAACCTGATCAAAACAGCAAAATAGGTTAAAACCTGGTATAGTATATAAGTATATAACAAGAGATATTCTTTGTATCTATAGTTTCGTATTTGTATGAAATGGCAGCAGTAGCCAGCAGAATCATCCAAGATAGGACACATTCCTTTCTTTCTAGATGCACAGTTAAAGGGCCAGATGAGCAGTTAAAGGGCCAGATGCACAGTTAAAGGACCAGATGTGCAGTTAAAGGGCCAGATGCGCAGTTAAAGGGCCAGATGCACAGTTAAAGGGCCAGACGAGCAGTTAAAGGGCCAGATGCACAGTTAAAGGGCCAGATGAGCAGTTAAAGGGCCAGGTGCACAGTTAAAGGGCCAGATGCACAGTTAAAGAGCCAGATGCACAGTTAAAGCACTTCTGCTTTTACCAGGATGTGGTGTAAAATATGGAGTATGATTGTAGTACTACAATCATAGTACTACTATAGTACTACAGTCATACTCCAATGCTTGATGTACCTAAGGATAACAATGGCATTGCATCATTTATACCATAGATCTGTACAGTACTTCAGTACATTTCAAGGTACTACTACTGTATGCTATTTTAATTTATATCTAAGTAATACTACGGAACTTTAATTTATACCAATGTACTATTATGGTACTTTAATTTATACCAAGTTTCTGCCATGGAACTTTAATTTATTCCCAGGTACTATTACGCCATGGTGAACATTTTTTTTTTATCTTATCTTTGAAATATGAGGTACTACCATGCAGTAGTACAGTGGGGTCAAGACGCAAGTGCATACTAAATTTCTTTATGATGGTTTTGTAAAAAAGGCAGTGAAAGTGTGTGGAGCTTTATTAAGTGTGATGAGTAATTGGACTTTACCCTAAATCACTGCATCCGTTGTACTGCATTATTTATGAATTTTAAGTAGATTTGAATCATGGTAAAATGTCTTAATATAGGATCACATGAAAAATACCATGGTACTTCAGTGTGGTTGTTTTTTTGTGACGAATGGTTAATTTGGTAAAGGAGATGGAGTAAATATTTGGTAAAGTTTGGAACATTTTTATAACGGTTAATAATTTGTCTCATCAAAACATCTTATTTAGGTTTTTCTACATTAATAAGTACAGTTTGAGGAAGAAGAATCAATCCCAAACAATGAAAATGTAATCTGAAAAAAAAAACAGATTCTGGAAAAAACAATTTAAAAGTAACTCGAGGGCACTATTAAAGACAAGCCCATGACCGTTTACCGTCAGGTCTGAATAGGTTGGAGAGACCTGACACGGCGTTTACATATCAATCACATTTTTGGTGCAGCTGCCTCTCCGACAAGAAAGATCTGTGGTTCTATTCAATCGCATATTTATTTATGAACTCTTAACAGAGAACTAAGAAACCCCTTTAAAGGCGGTCTCTTCGTATGTTGTTCTTTTTATTACGAATGATGACGTCTAATAAATAAACCCCTTTAAAGGCGGTCTGTTCGTATGTTGTTCTATTCATCTCAAATTATCACGTCTAAATATGAAACTCCTTTAATTAAAGGAAGTGGGCTCTCTCACTCATTCCTGTTTCAAGAGGTTTTTGTAAGTCTTCATTTAAGCAGAAAAACACGCACATACTGGGACATACACACACAAACACACACAATACGCAGCCACAAGATCCTGTTTCCCTCCTCCAGAGCATAACAGACACAACCACACGGTCCAGTTGCTGCTTTCTCTGGTAAAGATGCTCGTCCGTCGATACCATCTCTCCCTTTGGACATTAACGATGCTTACGGGTTGTCTCCAGCTTTGGGGTAAGAACCGTGGATATTAATATCCGGATTTGATAGACTTCAGAGTAAGAGACTTTTCAGTTACAATTGTATTGGTTTATCATGATTTGCATTTAGGATCAGGAAAAAGATTTCTCTATATTTTCTAAGCACATACATACATACATACCTAGAATTTTAATCTGTGTAACCGTGCTGCTATTGGTAGAGAACATTTTATGGACATGACAACATTAAATCTAATTCAACACACCTGTACATACAGTGACTGGTGAGCATATGAGAGGATGGGATATAAGCGGTGAGGTGATTTTATGCTGGGTCTATTTAGTGGACTACTCCTTCTGGGTCTCCTCCCCAGGTACGGTCTCCTCAGACTCCACCCCGGCAATCGTCCCTGCTCCCTCCCTCATAGTCGTCTCCTCGATAGGGAAGAACACCCAGGGGCCCGTGGTCCTGGTCTGTCGGGCCCCCGGGGGCCGCGGAGGGACCTTGTTCAGACTCAACAGGGTTATGGAGCTGGTGGACATGCAGACTTTCCCCACTGAGAGACGGGAGGCTCATTTTACTGTGCAGATGAAGACGTACTCAGCCCAAGACGACCTGTATTGCTGTCTGTACCAAAGCCAAGGGATTTATAGTTTGTTCAGTCCCTATGTGTCCCTGGTTCAGGGAGGTGAGTTTCGTACAGAGCCTGGCATCTTGGTCTGGTGTGGGACCTGTGCTTGTTTTTTACCATAAAATATCCAGCTACACCGGCAGTCACAGAGAATAGAAATGTCAGTGGAGTGCAGTGGTGAATGTTAATCTGAATGAGAAATAGTTTGGAGACAATTCAAACCTGTGGTGAGAAACAATGAACACTCAGTCGTTAGACACACACACACACGCACACACACGTATACATAGCAGAAGAGGATATGGATGACCCACCCACCAACGTGAAACACAATGTAACCACGGAGAACACTTGTGGCTTGGTGTGTGTGTGTGTGTGTGGGTGGGAGTCTGTGCATGTGGTTATGTGTGTGTGTGTCCTCGTTCTCCTAGTATAGTCAAATCACAAGGTTCAGGGTGGAGTATGTTAAGCTTGTTAGAGTTAGTGAAAATATATATTTTAATGGTTCTCAGTTTCCAGCCCTCATATGAAAATTAATTTTGTGCATGTGCAGGCTTATTTGTGCGTGTGTGTGTGTGTGTGTGTATGTATATGTGTACGTGAGTAGTAACGTTACTTCCTGAAACCACACCAACGCACACATCAAACACACAGTCCACCTTTCAAGCATGTTGTCGGTTCAGGCAGGATGTATGAATGGCAACAGGGGCAAACTTAAATGACATCTACTTCCGAGACAGGATGTACTGCTTTAGAAAAGGCAGTAAATGCGCCACTACAGATACATCTGAAATGTTTGTAGTGTCTGCAAATCTGGGTAAAAATCTGTCATTTTTCCTACATCTGACCAGAAGCCAAATGACAGAGAAAGTACACAAATCGATCAGCCATAACATTATGACCACCTGCCTAATATTGTGTAGTTCCCCCTGTTGCCGCCAAAACAGCCCTGACCCATCGAGGCATGGACTCCACTAGACCTCTGAAGGTGTGCTGTGGTATCTGGCACCAAGACGTTAGCAGCAGATCCTTTAAGTCCTGTAAGCTGCGAGGTGGGGCTTCCATGGATCGGACCTGTTTGTCCAGCACATCCCACAGATGCTCGATTGGATTGAGATCTGGGGAATTTGGAGGCGAAGTCAACACCTTGAACTCGTTGTTGTATTCCTCAAATCATTCCTGAACCATTTTTGCTTTGTGGCAGGACGCATTATCCTGCAGAAAGAGGCCAATGCCATCAGGGAATACCGTTGCCATGAAAGGGTGCACATGGTCTGCAACAATGCTTAGGTAGGTGGTATGTGTCAAAGTAACATCCACATGAATGGCAGGACCCAAGGTTTCCCAGCAGATGTGATATAAAAGAAAAGGTGATTCATCAGACCAGGCCACCTTCTTCCATTGATCTGTGGTCTAGTTCTGATGCTCACGTGCCCATATTCCACTGTCAGTCTACCGGTTCAAGTGGCTGTCACAGGTGAGAGATCCGGTGGGCGGGTTCAAATAGCCGCCAGGCGCCATCCATGTTTTTGTATTGTGGTCACTGAATGGTTACAATGAGGATTATACGTGGGGCCAAACTCTATCTCCTTGTTTTGTGCGCTGGGCCTCCTCCAGAGGTGTTACCACCCCCCACCCTGTCTCTGGGCAACCAGACGGGGGTGTCCGTCCTGGTGTGCACCGGCTCGCCCTCCTACCCCGGGGCCCGCTTCTTCCTGTACCGCCTGGGCAACGTCCACCCCGAAGCCATCCGTGACGCCCCCGCGACCCGACACCGTGCCCTGTTCGCCCTCTCCTCCCTGCCCCCCCGGGAGGACCCCATGTCGGACCAGTATCAGTGCCAGTACAGCGCCTTACTGGGAACCGAGTGGAGCCATTCGGAACGCACCGAGCCGCTGGCTGTGCCCACAGTCACAGGTGTGTGTGTGTGTGTGCGTTTGTCTGTTTTGGGTGTGTGGGTGTGTCTGTTTTGGGTGTGTGTGTGTGTCTGTTTTGGGTGTGTGTGTGTGTGTGTGTGTGTGTTTCACAATTTTGTGTGTGTGTGTGTCACAGGTGTGTGTGTGTGTGTTTCACAATTTTGTCTGTCATTCCCTTCCAGAAAAGAACTCTGAGTCCCCTCCATTGTTGCCAGGTAAACCAACAAACGGATAATCAACCAATCATCTAAGAGTTACCAACCTGTGTGTTTCTGATACCCTGTCAAAGTGGATTGTTATAGTTGTATAGTGTATGACTGTGTTAAAGTGTATTGTAATAGTACAGTGTAGTTGTATAGTGTAT